>ML318744.1:0-49612 GCA_005239505.1 Nicotiana paniculata
ATATACATTATATATGGATCGGGCTGCACGCCGCAACAATATATATTATATATGGATCGGGCTACACGCCGCATCAATATACATTATATATGGGGCGGGCTGTACGCCGCATGAATATATATATATTGGATCGGGATGCACGCCGTAGTGATATAGCGCTTGGGCTGAAGGAGCTCATCCAGGAGTCTATACACCCCCTGTGAGCGAAGTCAACTATTATATGGATCGGGCTGCACGCTGCAGCGTATGTTATATGGATCGGGCTGTACGCCGTAACAATATACATTATATATGGATCGGGTTGCATGCCGTAGTAATATATATATATATATATATATATATATATATATATGTATTGTGTGCAGATTCAGCTACCGGGGCAGAGCGATAGTTGAGCTACCCCATTTGGAGCATTGTGCTGAGATTATGAGGTAGTTGCTCGGCGTCCACAGCCTACTCTTTCTCCTTCCTACTATGACATTTTACTTTACTTCCCAGACTTGTTGTAGTAGAGGATCTGTATTAGACTGTATCACCTCTTAGATGCTCATGACGGTTAACTCCAGATGTTAGGATTGTTCTTAGAAGTTCTAATCATTTTTAATGTTTTGAAATGCTTAAGAAACATAATTATTATGAAAATTCGGATATTTGATGTATTAAATTGAAATTATTTTATTATTTTCAGTAAATTGGCTAGCCTAGAATCATGATAGGCGCCATCACGGCCAGTTTAGATTTGGGGCCGTGACAATAACCTTCCCTATAAGATTAATTATAACCCTTACCTAGAATTTCTAAGGTTAACAAGACCATAAAATTGAGTTAACTTTACTGCACTATTTAGTAATTAGGTGCCCTAATTCACTATTAGAATAATTAGGCGGCGACTCTTTAATTAATTAAATCTCAGTATTTCCAATAGGTTATACTCTAATTTAACCGTGTTAAAATGGGGTATAAAAACCCTGATATCGCAGAAATTTCAATTCCAGCGAATGATGACGCCATATCTGTCACGAGCCAAAATTCCTAAGGTCGTGATGGCGCCGGACATCCATGTCAGGCAAGCCAACTCATTCATTAATTGAAACTACTTTCTGGTTTTAAAACATTTAAGAAAACATTTCTTTTTCCTAAATTACATATTAACCAAATAAAAGTCTGTTAATTAAAAATAATGGTTTAAAGATTACATTTAAGCAATTATATCCCATCACATATCCTAGAACCCGGTGTCACAAGTGCATGAGCAATTTCTAAGAATTTATAAAATCATTACAAGCTTGTCCGAAATACAACTGGACAAGGGAATTTAAATGAAATAGATACAGTACGAAGGGGACTATGTCAGTTGCGGATTGCGTCTAGATGATGCAGCTAGCCTAAGTCTCAGAACCCTCCACATTGCTATGAAAGTACCTGTGCAATAAAAGTGCACAATAAGTGTAGCATGAGTACAAAAATAACGTGTACTAAGTAAGTCGCCCGCCTAACCTCAGAGAGGTAGTGACGAGAGGTCAAATTAAACACTTACTAAAGGTCAATTTAAAATATTTAAGAGTGTCACTAAGCATAGTTTATCATAGGCAATTCATAAAACATGATTTAAATATCTTTCAACTCCGTTCACGTTTAACACATTATATCTTCGTCATATTAACAATTAATCAACATGGTGGTTTAATCAAATAATAATAAATCGACGGGAAGGGACAAATTCATCCAAAAGTCTTTTTAATAACTTTAATCTCTGTCATTCCAATCGATCATTTAATATTTCAGGCCAGTAATCAGGCGAATATCATACCAACAATGCAGCAAATATCGTGCGCAGGCAATGCCAAGGGTCGAATGGCACGGACCAACAATAATAAATTGTGCACTGCCGAAGGGTCGATCGGCACGAACCACCGCTTGCGAATCGATCATGCAACGCGGTTAAAATAATAAGGCTAGCCTGCTCGCGAATCATACATGCGACTCAGGTGCTCATATGAATACACACACAAATATAGGGTCATCCTGCTCGCGAATCATACATGCGACTCAGGTGCTCATATGAATACACACACAAATATAGGGTCATCCTGCTCGCGAATCACTCATGCGACTCAGGCACCCAAAGTAACATATATCGACATAATAAATCCGTATTTTATCAATAAAACAGTTTTTCTCAGGAAAGTGGTAAAATCCGTATTTAAAAGAAACATGAAATATAGGTTTTGAAATCATTTGTTTTTGAAACTCATTTGTCAAGTTTAATGATATTCCACGATACACCCAGTCCAGGTACACATATATCCATAGTGGCACCAATTCTCTTTCTAGAAGATTAACAATATGAAATCTAGCTTTCTTTGAGACATTCAATTATGTTTTCGGTCATATTAGCAGTTTAATGTTACCGACAGGGTTACAGGTGCACACATAAGGCATGAAAGTGGGCAATATGTTACTGATGCGAGGCTAGAATTCATGGTTTAATATATTATATGCCTTACATTTTATGTGCGTTAATGATAAAAATACATTTTTATGTGCTTAATGGAGTTTATTTCATATGTAGGTAAAGTGGAGATAGAAACGGGGCTAAAAGGATGCAAATACGTCGAAAATACGCTTAAGGGTCGAAGAGGAAACACTCGGGCGATAGACGGGCGTTTGGCCCCTAAAGCCAGGCAGGCCCTTGCGTTAGGGGGGCGTTAGAGCCCAAACGCCAGGCCTGCCCTAGCCTTAAGGAGGCGTTTGAGCCCAAACGCCCGGGGTCCCAAGTTCGGTCAATTCCGAGTTTTGACGAGTTTAAACATATAAATAGACCCCGAAAACACAACTTGAAGGGGGATTCGAAAGATTCAAAGGATTCGAAGGATTCGAAGAGAGGAAACCATTAAAGTGACAAAACATTGATTTTTACATCTTTTATTCATTACTTTGTAGTTCAATTATGCAATTTATTTTGGGTTTGATTCTTATGAACATGTCTAGCTAACTTCTTTAATCTAGGGTTTTGGTAGAACCCGTTGGGGATAAACTTATTGTGTTATTAATATAGTTTTGATTGGTTGATTTATCTCTATTTGTTCAATTACGTTCTTGTTGTAGTTAATTGAAAGGGCCCTCATTTAGCTGTTCCTATTTATTATGTATCTACTTGAGAGAGTGTGGATATTTAGGTAGTTGTTTGAAAAACATCACTCCCGGAGTATAGACGAAAGTCATAACCGAGGGTTTAGAGGTTGGATTAGAGATAACGATACCNTCTAGTAAATTATCATAATTACTTGAGAGAGATATATGGTAGATAGAGTGTTCATGATTGATAGAGACAACTAATCAAGCTATATAAAGTATCTGAGAACTACTTTCACCAACAGGGGAAACCATAACCTTAGACCTTTATTATCATTATTTATATCACATTGTTAGTAATTGCTTGTTATTATTATTGTCAGTAGAATTAGTAAAACATCACCAATTTGATATTCAAANAGACATAGTTGAGCGTGATCAAATTTTGGCGCCGTTGCCGGGGAGTTAACGGTATTATCAATTGAGTTGGAAATAATACAAAATTCTGAAATATAGACAATTGTCTTCAAATTTTTGTTTTCACATTGAAAGTTTAACGTTTGCTAACTTGTTGCATGTGCAAGCCTAGAAACTCATTGAGGATTGGTGAAGTAATTGAAGCCTTATCAAACCCCGAGAAAGTTTTCAGGGCCATAAACCGGACCAACCATAAAAGAAAACATCAACCACAAATTGAACAAATTGAAACACACATGGAAGATGCTCACAATCGAAAAAATCATGGGGATGACGTGGTAGACCCAGTCGCTCAAATAGGGGCAGAGGCTCCTTTATATGACTGGGCACAACCCACAACTGAGAATTTTGTCACAGCAATACTGGTTCCTCAGATACATGCCGAGTCCTTTCAGATAACAAATAATATGCTGCACCTATTGCAGAACAAAGGGCTATTATCAGGGTCATACATTGAAGACCCCCAGCAGCACTTGAAAAACTTCCTATCAATCTGCAAAACAGAGGCAGCCTAACGTTACTCAGGAGGCAATAAAACTGTTGTTGTTTCCATTCTCAGTGACAGGTGCTGCCCAAACTTCGCTTAACTCACTCCCCATCAATTCCATTACCACATGGGAAGAGTTAGTCAAACTGTTCGTGAACAAGTTTCATCCACCTAACAAGACTGCCCAACAAATTCATGAAATCTTGAGCTTCAGACAGAAACCAGTTGAAACACTGCAAGAGACATGGGAATGATTTAAGAGTATGCTGGTTATCTGTCCACATCATGGAATTACAGAGCAAATGTTGGGGCAACATTTCTACATGGGTTTAGCTGATACTGTGAAAGCAAATGTTGATGCTTCGGCTGGTGGAGCATTCCTGAGCAAAACCTGGAGAGAGAGTCAAATCTTACTTGATAAAATGGCACAGAACTCTGGATGGACAACAAGGCATGCACCCATTACTCCTGTAGTTCATTCAGTGCCATTCGATCCATCTAACACCATTGCAGAGAACGTGGCCACCTTGATAACACAAATGAGTATACTTACTAAGAAGGTGGAAGAATCGGGACAAAAACAGCAAGTACACATCGTTGACACAACTAATGGGGGCTTATGAACTTCTTGCATTAGTCAACCACTTGGTAATCACTGGAATACAGAATGTCATCACCCTCCTTATCCAGAAAATATGAATTATGTCTCAAATTATGGAAGCTAGAGACAAGGGGGGCAGAACTGGGGTCAGCAAGTTTAACCATATAGGCCACCTCACCAAAAGCAGAATAGTGGAAATATGGGTGTCAGGGGACCACAAGATAATGCATCACGGTATCAGAGTCCATAAAGTTATACCCATTAGAATCATCAACAATCATCCTACCCTCATCAGCAACAACAAGGGGGAAGGAAAGAAGATGGGTTTGCTAGGTTAGAAGCTATGATGCAGCAGGTAATTGGGTCAAATGCCAAAATCAGTGAAAGAGTAGATGTACATGATGCAGCTTTTAAAAATATTGAAATACAGTTGGGCCAGATATCTATGGCAGTAAACAGTCGTCCTCCTGGAACTTTACCTACAGATACTCAAGTAAATCCTGTGGACCAGGGCCCAAGGCAGCTGATGGAGGTGATTTTTCGTAGTGGCAAAGAATTAAATTTGGAACTAGAAAGAGCTCATGAAAGCAGACAGACCGAGACACTGGTACCCATGCCGACTGAACTTGATGATTCAACAAACTTGACCAAGGCAACAGTGCAACCTAGTGAAGAAGAACCCAGAGCACAGAGTGAGACTGAAAAAGAAGTGGAGATGACTCAGAAGCCGGTAGTTGAGGTGGTGGCTGAGAAAGAAANGTCGGCTCTATTCCCTCAGAGGCTGGCTAAATACCAAAAAGATGAACAGTACAAGAAGTTCTTGGACATGCTAAAGCAGATACATGTAAATATTCCATTGATTGATGCATTGAAAGAAATGTCTGGGTATGCTAAACTGATGAAGGAATTGATGTCCAGAAATGTTGACTTCCAAGATCTACCTACTGTCACCCTTACTAAGACTTGTAGTGCGGTGGTGACGCATCCTATTACTGAAAAGTTGTCTGACCTAGGGAGTTTTACAATTCCGTGTACTATTAGCAACTTAACTTTCACCAAAGCTCTATGTGACTTGGGGGCCAACATTAATCTGATGTCGCTGGCCATATATAAAAGACCGGGGATAGGGAGAGCCAAGCCCACCTCCATGCTGCTGCAACTTGCTGATAGGACGGTGAAGAGACTGTCAGGTATTCTGGATGATGTCTTGGTGCAAGTGGGGAAGTTTGTATTTCCTGCTGATTTTGTGATATTAGACTGCAAGGTAGATGAGGAAATTCCCATAATCTTGGGAAGACCATTTTTTGCCACAGAGCTCTTATTGATTGTGAGATAGGTGAACTTAAGATGAGGCTCAACGATGAACAAATCACTTTCAACGTGTAGAAGTCTATGAGGCGACCTAGTGCGTTCGCCAACTGCTCTCTTATTGATGCTGTGAATGTTATCCCAGAAAAAGATAATGCTTTCCTGACTGTTGGGGACCCTTTGGATGAATGTTTCATGAAGCTGGATGATATGAACAGTGAAGAACGAGCAGATTGGGTGTTAGCACTTTAGGAAAAAGAGGTATGAAAATAGGCTCTCGAGTTTGATTCACTATATGTAGAGGAAAGAGAGAACCCGCCGGCCGAGCCATCTATTGAAGAACCACCCAGGTTAGAATTAAAATCGGAGGATGCTGATGTGGTAGAAAAGATACTAGAATTATCCAAGGACATTGATGATACATATTTTGTTGAATCTAGTGTCATTATTATTGAGGATGTTGGTACTCACTCCAACCATTTGTTCACATTGTGCTAGGATGAGGATATGCAAATAGAGTTATCCGAACCACCTGATGAGCTGAGGGATAATGAACAAGATGCCTACATTCTTGAATTCTTCCTGCCAGAAAGTAGGGAGTACACATTTCATCGAAAAGCCAAGAAGCGCAGATTATTACATGATTTTATTGGGCCAGGCGTATTTGTTCCACCACCCCATGAGCATGATCATAGAGCATAATCAAAAATTGGGGTTCAATTCAGAAGTTCAAAGTGGAGGAATAAAGTGATTCAAGCATGTGCTCAGAGGAGCATGAAAGCGAGATCAATGGAAATGATGTCAACACTATTGGACCAGGGAGTTTCTTACACCATACTTTATTTCTTGTGTTGTCTATATGTGATGCATTGAGGACACTGCATGATTTAAGTGTGGGGTGTGGTACATATTTGTTGTTATTTGTTGTGTTGAGTGTGTATTCTTGTTAGTAGTTTTAGTTTTCTTGTTGGTAAGTGTTTATTTTTAAAGTAGAACAAAAACAAAAAAAAAATTTATTAGAAATCTGTGGAATTTTCCTGACGATGGATCTCCTTGACAGTTTTCTTGAAGGAAGTAAGTCTAGAGAAAATACCAAAAACATTTTTTTTGTTTTGTTTTAGGTAGTGTAGTAATTCCCCCTTGGTTTTTCTTTAGACCACGATTCTTTTCCAAGGGTTTTTAATTGAATCGGGTGTAGATAGTTTTTAATTTTTAGGAGTAGGAATCACATGGTTAAGGGCTTAATAGTAGCAATATCTCGAAATGTGCTAATGCCTTGAGAATAGTCAGTACTTTGGTTGTGATGCTTAGGCTCAATTTTTTGACTCCAGGATAAATACCTTAAATTAGGAATCCTTAAGATTTTCTTAACTGCTTTGACTGGAGTGTCGTGATAGATCCAATTCTGAGTGAATTATGTGCCATGTGTGTGTGAGATTTGTATGTTATTCTGTTCAATGCATTTGATGTCTAGAACTTGCCCCGTGTGTGTGCAAAGCGAAATAGAAGTTTTGTTCAGTCTTGGAAGTGATGTAGGCATTTCTTTGTTGAGCCAGTTATCTATACTTTACCCACCTAATTGTTTTGTATCGTCATTAACCCCGTTGAGCCTATAATTCTGTTTCTTTGGCAACCACATTACAAACCATATCCCTTTGTTTGAATCGATCATATATTTGAACCTTGTCACCTCTCGTAAGCACTGAAAATGTGATGAAATATGGAAAAGTTAAAGTGTGGGGTGGTAGGTTGGTTTTTGAGGGGAAAAACTGAAATAAGGAGAAAGGTGCACTGTTTTGAAAAGTAAGAGTCACTTGAGAAAAAAAAATAGAAGAAAAGAAAAAAAAATAGAAAATAAACAGCTTTGTTATTATGGAAGAAAAATATATGTGGTGACTCTTAATGTAATTGTGCTTAAAGAAGTATGGGGTAATAACATCGATGTAGAGGTGGAGTTTGGCTTAATATAAGTTTGAGGTTGAATGCGAAAGTATACGTATTAATGTACTTAGGGAGGTGTAGTCACTCTTATATCCAAATGTATCCTACCCGTCCCGCAGCCTACATTACAACCAAATAAAGTCCTACTTGATCCTAGACTGAATGAGCTCGATTAGTAGAGTAGTACACTACGGGCAAGCCTATGGTGCATCTTGTGTGGCATATGAATATTAATTCTGAGAGCGAGTGAATTCTTTCTATCTTGAGTTCCTAAATGTTCTTAAATTTTATTGTGTGAGGAACTAGCTCTTTGATATGGTGAGGGCACATGATTCACGAAGAAAAGGTAATGTTGTTGACTTCTATGTTAGAGTAGATAGTGAATTGTGAATAAAGCATGGTATTTGTGAGTCGATTATTGAGGCGAGGATGTCACACCTTTGTGCTTGAACTGTTTTAAATATTCTTGGTATAACGTGTTAAGAGATTTGCTTAATAAGTTGTGTACATGAGTGTAGTGTGATTGCTCGAGGACGAGCAAATGTTTAAGTGTGGGGTATTGATGCGAGGCTAGAATTCATGGTTTAATATGTTATATGCCTTACATTTTATGTGCGTTAATGATAAAAACACACTTTTTATGTGCTTAATGGAGTTTATATCATGTGTAGGTGAAGTGGAGATGGAAACGGAGCTAAGGGAATGCAAATACGTCGAAAATACACTTAAGGGTCGAAGAGGAAACACCCGGGCGATAACCGGGCATTTGGCCCCTAAAGCCAGGCAGCCCCTGGCGTTAGGGGGGAGTTTGTCCCCTAAAGCCAGGCAGCCCCTGGCGTTAGGGGGCTTTAGAGCCCAAACGCCAGGCCTGCCCTGGCCTTAAGGCGGCGTTTGAGCCCAAACCCCCGGGGTCCCAACTTCGGTCAATTCCGAGTTTTGACAAGTTTAAGTGTTTCCCGGTTGGAATAGAAGTATCCTACACGTTTAGGGTTCGTCCTAAACATATAAATAGACCCGGAAAACACAACTTGAAGGGGGATTTGAAGGATTCGAAGGATTCGAAGAGAGGAAACCATTGAAGTGACAAAACATTGAATTTTACATCTTTTATTCATTACGTTGTAGTTCAATTATGCAATTTATTTTGGGTTTGATTCTTATGAACATGTCTAGCTAACTTCTTTAATCTAGGGTTTTGGTAGAACCCGTTGGGGATAAACTTATTGTGTTATTAATATAGTTTTGATTGGTTGATTTATCTCTATTTGTTCAACTACGTTCTTGTTGTAGTTGATTGAAAGGGCCCTCAATTAGCTATTCCTACTTATTATGTATCTACTTGAGACAGAGTACAGATTTAGGTAGTTATTTGAACAACAGAACTCCCGGAGTATAGACGAAAATCATAACCGAGGGTTTAGAGGTTGGATTAGAGATAACGATACCTCGGGTGCAATCTAAAGTGAACTGTAATGCAATCTAGCTAGCGTAACTTGAGAGAGTGCGTCTAGTAAATTATCATAATTACTTGAGAGAGATTTATGGTAGATTGAGTGTTCATGATTGATAGATTCAACTAATCAAGCTATATGAAGTATCCGAGAAGTAAGTTCACCAACAGGGAAAACCATAACCTTAGACCTTTATTATCATTTTTTATATCACATTGTTAGTAATTGCTAGTTATTATTATTGTCAGTAGAATTAGTAAAACATCACCAATTTATATTAAAAAGTCTTAAGAGAATTGATTGAGTAAAAGTTGCGTATTCTAAAGACTTGATTGATATGTAAATTCCCTGTGGGATCGACTCTGGGCATAATACCCCGGATTATATTTGCAACGCCCGTTTAGTCTTTTATTAGACATAGTTGAGCGTGATCAGCTACCCGAACATGGCATAATAGTAGCTACGCATTTACTCCCGTCACCCCGTGTGTACGTAGCCCCCGAAGATAATAGCATGTACTGAATTAATTCACCTAGGGGGACGATTCCCCCTCACAATGTTCGAAAAGAGACTTACCTCGCTCCGAAATTCCCACACCGGCTTCCAAGCCCCTCCGATGACTCCATCTGACGCACAATGCTCTGCAACTATCACATAATGGCAAAGCAATGAAAATTCATCCTAGCAATCACAACAAATTCAGATTATATACTTTTCGAACCCCGCTCAGAGAAAAGACCAAAATGCCCTTGGGGCTACGTGCCTAGAAATCCGAAATTCTTGAAGATACATGCTACTCGTAGCTCTATCAATCATGCAATTTACTCTACATTCCATACTCAAATGCGTGGCTAAATTCAAAATTTACATTTTCTAGGTTTCTCCAAATATTTCAAAAATTTCCTACCAATTTTCACGTTCAAATACATGTAAGATCACATATTTAACTTAACAATAGGAAGAATTCACTTACCTAGTGATGCTTTCTGAAAATCCCCCTCTTGAAGTTCCCAAAATTGCCACACCCAAATGAGAGAAATAAAGAAATGGCCAACAATCCATTCTTAAAACAGCCCACTGCCTCCAGCCATTTTCGCACATGTGGTGCAATATCCACTCGTGCGGCTTCGCACCTGCGGAAATTCCATCGCAGGTGCAGCTCTGACTTAGCCCAGCAACTCCCGCTCCCGCTCAGCTCCATCCCCAATCTCGCACCTGCATCCAAATCCTCAATGGTGCGGATCACACCAGATGACAGCAATCTTCACTTCTTCAAACTTCAATTCTTGATCTGTTAACCACCCGGAATCCACCCGAGGCCCCCGGGACCGTGCTCAATCATACCAACCTATTCCAAAACATAACGCAGACTTGCTCCAAGCCTAAAATCACATCAAACAACATTGAAACAACAAATCTCTCTCCAATCCAAATTTGTAAGAACATGAAATTCCAAACTTTCACATTCGATGCCGAAACCTATCGAATCACACCCGCTTGACCTCAAATTTTGCACATACGTCATATTTAACATTACGGACCTGCTCCGACTTTCGGAACCGCATTCCGTCCTCAATATCATAACTTCCACTTTCGGTCAGATTTCTGAAAACCTTCTAATTTCTATCTTTAGCCAAATGACTCCAAAATGACCTACAAACATCCAAATTCACTTTTGATCGCGCTCCCAATTCCATAATGACCATACGGAGCGATTCCCAGACTCTTACTCCCAAACGGACATCAACAAAACTAAAATGCACTTCAAGCCCAAATCTATGAAATTATTCTAAAATGCTAACTTCCATAATATACGTTGAAACGCTCCCGGGTTATCCACAACCTGATCCGTACATACACCCAAGTCCGAAATCATCATACAAACTTGCTGGAACCTTCAAATCCTGATTCGGAGATCGTTTACTCAAAATTTCAATCTTAGTCCATTTCTCCAACTTAAGGCTTCTGAAATGAGAATCTTCTTTCCAAATAAATTCTAAACTTTTTGAAATTCAATTCCAACCATGCCCACAGGTCATTGTACCTGAAATGAAGCTGCTCACGACTTCAAACCGTTGAACGACACGCTAGAGATCAAAGCAATCGGTCGGGTCGTTACATTTCCACCACTTAAACCGACGTTTGTCCTCGAACGTTCCAAGAAATGCTCTGGGGTTACCGGAAATCATTATTTAACACTTCAAGCACCTGCCCGTGCTACCACAACCTAGTTGAGCACATTAGGTTGATCACACCTGAAGATTTCTTCTTTATCCATATAATAAGCTCAGAATTCATTCAAACACTTGAAGTTTCTATGCTAGGCCTAATTCCAACATATATGAACACCGTATCAACTGCCAGATGACATACCAGAACATGAGTGCATACATTTGCCGAATCATCACCATGCACTGCAAGATTCATTACCTAACCACAATGATGCTCCCTTAACACACCTCATGATATATACATACATCCTGCTATAATGCTGACGATACCACCACAACGGAGGAAATGCGCAGAAATTCATACTCAACTACAGAGTTGAGAATTCCTTGAATACCTCACCTTGACTTGAATCATCACTTCATTTTGAACATGAATAATGGTATTTTTTATTTAATATACACTTCACATAACCTCCTCGCACTGATCCCCGATCTGATAATTTCGTCCCACCTAGTACGAACTGCTCAAACAATAAACCACCCCAACATGACCAACAACCTCACATGATACCACATCGTGCCAATAGGCCATGACTCGAACATGATAATAAGAAATGACTCAAGACGGAACTATTCAGCTCGCATAACTAATATGAATTCTTACCAGAAAATAGGAAATAAAACACAAGAAAATAAATACATATTAACCCTTCTCATCATCACACTATTGCGGCGTGTAACCCGATCCGAATAACATACCCGTGGTGGCGTGCCACCCGATCTCACAAAAAATTTTAATATATATATATATACAGAGCCGATTTGCTCACTATTACAAATTACTGAATATCGATCACAAGCACGCTAAGTGCATAATACCATCCTGGGGAGATTGATAAAGCCGTAGGATACATAACTCAAGCACAACTGGGGTGCGATATGTATATAGATTCTAGATCTCAAGAGTTATCCTCCTCACATAACATCCCCACCACTCGGGGCCTCAACACATAGGAAATTACCAAGCCATTTCACAACTCGCACGGCACAATCACAATAACACACGAATTCGACGAATACGGAACAACACCCGCTGTTCTAATACCTTTCCATGAAAAATACTCTACTGAAAGGAACATGCCTGGCTTATACGGAGCTCATAATCATATTTAAATCCGTCCACAAACATCGAGCCACCTTGCTCACACCAACTAAGGTAATAGCTTTTGCCTGGGTCCAAATTAACCCAACTTCTCTCATAATACACGAGAACAACCATCATAACCGAGACTAACACCCCATAATCCATAATCAACTTAACCGAACGCCCTTCAGGCGTAAATTCTTAATTAAGCAATATTGCACTTCTTTATACTCAGTCCAAATCTGAAATCCATCAAGCGACTACATGTCAGACTTTATACAATCTTTTCACAGTCATGCTTCCACGAACTTCCACATAAGGCAACAAGTCTGCCCATCCATAACACGACCACACTAAGGCCTTAAAACACATCAAGAACCCATGACCAGGGTACAAATCCTCTTTGACCGAATATCAATCTCAGGTGACACTAAAGATAACACCAGCTTATACTGAACTTTCAAATCACTTTTCCTTGCTCTACGGAGCTCATGACATCCTTATAAACATCGGACCTCAATCTCGATTCTTACTCCCAGTTACATACTACTTACCACACCTAACATGCCAATACGAGGTAGCGCAAGAATTCCATCATAACTTCTGAACCACCAATAGGGTGAACACTTCATCACATAGAAACCTCTTACTTAACTCAATTCAAGAGTGCTATCTCAACACATGAGTGAATTCCCACAATCACCCAACATGCAAATCCTTAAGTAGTAATCTATACCAACATAACCCTTTCGGGATCCGCCTGCACCTGACAGGACATAACACTCAAATGCTCCCATCTAAAAATGCCTTACGATGGTCAACAAGCCCCACACACACCGGCACAAACCACATGCATAACTAAATCATATCACAGGAACCGATCACTGCCGCAAATGTGCCATTTCAACCATGGCTCATCAATCTATCTTCTTTTAATCATCGTCAATTGCCTCAGGAATAATAGCAACTTCCTTCAACCCGTAGCAAACTCAACCCTCACTCACCACAAGTGACCTTGATTCACGAGACTATGCTACCTAAATCCCGCAACCCGTCTCATACCCTTCTGATAATCTTTCTACATTTCAGAGTTTATTCTTCTCTCCTCCAATACTATCTTGCATGTTGAAACATATCATAGAACATTCCAACCATCCTCCTCTTTCTCAGAAATTACTCTGCAAAAGCTCGATTCTCGATCATATTGATGCCTGGAACAGGGGCGGACCCACATGGAGTCAAGAGGGTTCATATGAACCCTCTTCGTCGAAAAATAACACTGTATATATAGGTATATTTTTTCTGTCTTCAAACAAGTAGAGGCATAAATTTTATTTTGAACCCGCTTTGAACAAGAAAGTCGCCTAGCCTGCTAGTGAAGAGGGTTCAAACTAGCCACATGGCCCTGAGTTCGAAACCAAAAAGTTATATATATCCTTTGTTTTTGGTTTTCTTAATATAGTCTCTTTTCGCATAAAACGACGTCATTTAGGTTTTTATAAAATATCCCCAATTAGCAAAACAACCAGAATAGAATCTCAAACCCTCGATGCCTCTCTTTCTCATTGTTTCTCTCTCTCTCTCTCTCGTTCAATTTATTTCCCAAATCAACAAAACCATCAAAATCTAATACCAAGTCATCTATGTCGATGCCCCTCTCTTTCTCTCTCTCGCTCAATTTCAAAGAGAATCGCCTCCTCCTCTGTTAGCGGTTAGCCTCTATCGACTGTCGAGTTATCATTTCTGCCATTGTTTGCGACTCTCAAGTGTTAAAAGAAGACAAAACACTAATTTTCTTCTATCCATCTGCTCTGCTCGTCCGTCGGTCCGTCGATTTTCAGACATCATTTCTGATAGAAAGTGAGTTTTATTAATTTCTCAGTCGATATTCATTTGATTACGTTGCTCAACATTCTTTGAGGAATCAATGTTTGTTTTTATTTTTTTTACGCTTGGCTTTTCAGATTTCTACCTACATGATGTTTGTAATTAAGAAAATTGAATTTTCCATATTTGATGGCTAAACTACTTTGTAGATTACAGAGAGTGTTATAGAAGCTTTAACAGGAAAAATGTGAAGTTAAATACTCTGTAATTGCAAAATAATTGGACTTGTAAAAACGAATTCCAAAAAAAGTAACTACAACAAACTAGTTGCATGTATAGTCAACTAAATTTCTTCAGTTATTTTCATTGTTTTACAATTGAAATGAGGTGTATTGAATTTAAGGTTAAACATTAGTTATTATTGTTTAAATTTAAGGTTAAACATATACAAAATTATTCTTCTAATTCTAACTTGGTAATCCAGTTTGTGTTACAATGAAGAGATTTTACCCTCCAATATCTTCTAAGTTGCCACAACCAAGTTCATCCTCTCCAATTGCTACTCCCATGGAACAAAACTTGAACCAACTAGAAGAGCAACCCGAATCCTCTAAAAGACAAGGACAAGGAATAGATCTTGATTCTTTACCGACTGATCCAAAGGAGAGAATACCCATTAGAGATTATCATCTAAATGAGCGTGATTAGATTAGAAGATAATATCTCTGAAGAGGTCCTTACCAACCTCGATATCATAAGTTTCTTCAAAGAGATTTTTCAGGCTTAAAGCGTCGTTTCAATCTTAAATGGTTTGATGAATATCGTAATTGGTTGGAGTACAGTGTGATAGAAGATGCAGCTTATTATTTGTGTTGTTACTTTTTTCAAGATTAAGACATTCATCAAGGTGGAGGCGATGTATTTTCAAGTTTAGGATTCAAGAGTTGGCAAAAAAACAAGAGATTCGATATGCGTGTTGGTAAGTTGAGCAGTATTCATAATCATGCAAAAAGGAAATATGAATATTTATTTTTAAAAAACAGTCAATTCAAACTTCATTTGATAGGCAATCCATTCAAACCAAGCTCGAATACGAAATTCGCTTGAAGGCTTCAATTGAGGTTGTAAGACTCCTATTGAATCAAGTATTGACATTTTGTGGACATCGTGAAGATGAATCATCATTAAACAAGGTAACTTTCTTGAGATTCTTTCATGGTATGCATAGAGGTGCGATAAAATTCGTGATCTTGTGTTGGAAAATGCTCCAAAGAATGATCAGTTGACCTCTCATAAAATTCAAAAAGACATTATCATTGCATGTAAAACTGAAACAGTTAAAGCACTCATGGACGATCTAAATGGAGACTTTTTTGCATTGCTAGTTGATGAATCATGTGATGTATCACGCAAAGAGCAATTAGCTATTGTCTTGCGATATGCTAATAGATGTGGATCTGTGGTTGAGCATTTTATTGGGATCGTTCATGTTGGTAATACTAGTTTTTTATGTTTGAAGGAAGCAATTGTTGATTACCTTGCTCAACATTCTTTGAGTTTATCTTATGTGCGTGGACAATGCTATGATGGAGCAAGTAACATGCAAGGGGATTTACGTGGCCTCAAAACGTTGATTCAACAAGAAAGTAAATCTTCTTATTCCATTCATTGTTTTGCACACCAACTTCAATTGACTCTTGTTGCGGTATCCAAAAAGTTTCTTGAAGTGGGAGAACTTGTATTGTATTGTCAAGTGTAATGATATTCCACGATACAACCTAGTCCAGGTACACATATATCCACAACGGAACCAATTCTCTTTCTAGAAGATTAACAATATGAAATCTAGCTTACTTTTACATTCAATTACGTTTTCGGTCATATTAGTAGTTTAATGTCACATGCAGGGTTACAGGTACACACATAAGGGATGCTAGTGGGTGCTAGGCTACCCGGACATGGCATAACAGTAGCTACGCATGGACTCCCGTCACCTCGAGCGTACGTAGCCCCCCGAGGATAATAGCATGCACTGAACTAATTCACCTAGAGGGACGATTCCCCCTCACAAAGTTAGAAAGGAGACTTACCTCACTTCGAAATTCCCACACTGGCTTCCAAGCCCCTTCGATGTCTCCATCGGACGCACAACGATCTGCAACTACCACATAATGGTAAAGCAATGAAAACTTATCCTAATACTCGCAACAAATTCAGATTATATATTTTCCCAACCACGCTCGGAGAAAAGACCAAAATACCCTCGGGCCCACGTGCCCGAAAATTCAAAATGCTTGAAGATACATGCTACCCGTAGCTCTACTAGTTCAATCATGAAATTTACTCTACATTCCATATTCAAATTCGTGGCTAAATTCCAAATTTACATTTTCTAGGTTTCTCCAAAAATTTCCCAAATGTCCTACCAATTTTCATGTTCAAATCCATGTAAGATCACATATTTAACTTAGGATTGGGAAGAATTCACTTACCTAGTGATGCTTGCTGAAAATCCCCCTCTTGAATCTCCCAAAATCGCCACACAAAAATTAGAGAAATGGCAAAAAATCCATTCTTAAAACACCCCACCGCCTCTAGCCATTTTCGCACCTACGGTGCAATAGCCGCTCATGCGGAAATTCCATCGCAGGTGCGGCTCTGACTCAGCCCAGCAACTCCTGCTCATGCAATGCCTTTTGGCAACTGCGATTCCGCATTTGCGACCAGACTCCTGCACTTGCGGTCCTTCAGCTCCAGCCCCAATCTCGTACCTGCGGCTAAATCCTCAAAGGTGCGGATCACACCAGATGACAACAATCTTCACTTCTTCAAACTTCAGTTCTTGATCCGTTAACCACCCGGAATCCACCTGAGAACCCCGGGACCCCGCCCAATCATACCAACCTATCCCAAAACATAACGCAGACTTGCTCGAAGCCTCAAATCACATCAAAAAACATTGAAACGAATAATCTCTCTCCAATCCAAATCTTTAAGAACTTGAAATTCCAAACTTTCATATTCGATGCCGAAACCTATCGAATCATACCAGATCGACCTCAAATTTTGCACACAAGTCATATTCAATATTACAGACCTGCTCCAACTTCCACAATTTCATTCCGACCTCAATATCAAAACTTCTACTTTCGGTCGAATTTCTCAAAACCTTCAAATTTCTATCTTTAGCCAAATGACCCCAAAATGACTACAGACATCCAAATTCACTTCTGATCGCTCTCCCAATTCCAGAATAACCATACGGAGCTATTCCCATCGGAATCCCAAACGGACATCAACTACACTGAAATGCACTTCAAGCCCAATTCTATGAAATTCTTCTGAAATACCAACTTCCATAATATACGCCGAAACGCTCCCGAGTTATCCAAAATTTGATCCGGACATACACCCAAGTCCAAAATCATCATACGAACCTGCTGGAACCTTCAAATCCTGATTCGATGATCGTTTACTAAAAATTTCAATCTTAGTCCATTTCTCCAACTTAAGGCTTCTGAAATGAGAATTTTCTTTCCAAATACATTCTAAACTTTCTGAAATTCAATTCCAAGCACGCCCACGGGTCATAGTACCTGAAACGAAGATGCTCACGACTTCAAACCGCTGAACGATGCGCTAGAGCTAAAAACGACCAGTCGGATCGTTACAATATCCTCAATCCGTTTAATTCTTAACAAATTAGTATTCGCTATTAGTGAGGATCAAGAGTTCATATCAGCGTCACAAATTATTTTGTTTTCATGTCGGAGAGTTCTTAACAATATTTATGTTATGAAAGAGTATGAAGAAAAAAGATTTTTTCCTTTTTCGATCGGATTAAAAAGAAACATTGGGATTGCTAAATCACATACAAAAAAAAAGAATAAATAAACATATGAAGCAACAAATCCATCATAATAATTTTTAACTCCTCATCCGAAAGGAAGGATGGAAATTTGATCATTTATCAATATGAGTCCAAAGCCTCCGCGCGAGCGGTGGTGGACGAAGCAAAAGCTTCTTCTATTCTTTTCCCTAGAGCAGCTGGGCCATCGTAGACTTGAACCAGAGACCTCGCCCGTGAAGCAAATCATCGCACCTTCAATCCAACCAATTGGGAGAGAATCAATAGATTCATTTTAGGGAGCTATGAGTGCTCTCTTCATCCGACTTCCCCATAGCCTCTGGTAGCATAGCCAAGACAACGACGGGCTCTCTGCCCCTACGGGGATGGAGGGATTAAAGCCTTTTTGAGAATTCAAGAGAAGGTCATGGCGAGAGGAGCTGTTTGTCATTACGATATGTGTCAAGTGGAAATATAGTGATGTATGCAACTGAGGCATCCTAATAGACATGTAGACTTGAACCTTGTTCCTACATGAACTGATCAATTCGATCAGGCACTCGCCATATATTTTCATTGTTCAAACCTTTGACAACACGAAAAAAGTCGATACCTCAGACCAATCAATTAAATATTGATTAATACGTAATACATCTAACACTACTTGAAAAAGACTCGTCTGCTCCAAAACGGATTGTTCCAAATGTTCCTGGAAATTCTTCCTACCATTAGAGAAAACCAATGCCTTAAGCCACTCGGCGTACCTCCAAGTTGTTGATCGGAATAGAATTGGATGTGCCGGGTTTGGTTCCTTGCCGGAACGAAGGGCTATAGATCCGATCAACTACTTAAGTCGTAGTGTGCTAGCACACATACACTTTCTCTATGAGCGAGACTCTGTCCAGATCTATGGATCTCATCTTCCCAGCATCAAAGAGAGACTCCATTCAAATATGCCACTCCTTGATTTAATTTTTTTAATGAATTAATATGTCTTTTTCGTATGAATTCCATTTGTTAAATTTCGATTTTGAGCCATACAACTTGGATTAACCCTATTTCACCATTTTTGTGGCATTAATATAGACAATTGAATCTAAGATAAATCGTATTGATAATGTCGTCTTAACAAGTTTTTCTATTGATTGATTCTATAACTCTGAAGTATCTTATGTTTTTATTCAGAATAAAATATTCCTAGTGTTTTGAAATAGTCCTTTATTTTAGCCACGTCAGATGAGGCCTCTCTTTGATCATTCCTGTGTTTCAGTGCTTTCCCTTTCTTTTAAGAATAAAGATCTTCATCGATCTCCACTACGGTTGTCACTCCTACATGCTCGAGATACTTTTTTTTACGTATTACGAGAAGGTCGTTGAAGCAGGACCGCTAACGCAGAAAATCAATGTCTATCAGAAGCCTGGTCTAAAGTTCCTGAAAAAATAGCTTTTGCTTATGTTCAATGCATAATGGCTGTAGCCAACTTTGGTTGGTTGATCCAATCAGTTCATCCGTGGTCGGCAAGTATGATGGTCCTAATGATGATCCTGCATGTATTTCGTACGTATCTCACCGGCGAATTTATAAAACCTCTCAAATTGACTTGGGTTACAGGTATGGTTCTGTCTGTATTAACCATATATTTTGGCATAACTTCTTTGGATCTGAGGTGAATAGATCTGAGTTGAATCTTGTCTATTTCAACCCCCCTAGATTTGGATTCGACTTTTGAACCTTTCAACAATTAACATATTTAACCTTTAGAATATGTATTACGTATTCAAATTCAGTTGAACGAGACGAGAAAAAAAGAGGAAAGACTTTACACAAGACCACCGAGCCAGGAGAAGTCAATTATCAAAGAATATGCGGAGGGTTCAGTAGTCACAAATAACCCAAGCAGAAGGGTCAAGAAACGCGTAAAATAGGAACACATTAGCTTAGAGTAGAAGGAGTGAAAGCCAGTTGCCTGTGGGGTTGAAGAATGAGTAGTTTTAAAAAGAAAATGGCAAGTATGAAGGAGAGTATTATCAAAGCCCAAAATGGCATAACTAGATAATTGTTTTGCCAATAATGAATTTCGCGTCACGGAATGAATTAAGATACAAATGGTCCAATGGGAGAAAGAATTTACAGGAACATTTTGAACAGTCCGTTTCAGAGCAGAAGAGTAGTTTTCAAGTAGATTATTCTTTTGATCAATCAAACCCCCTTCCCAAACTGTACAAGCTTCTTCCAAAGCATACAGATTTCTTGATGTAGATGATGATATCTTTACAGATTGATCATATATATCGTACAATGAAGAACCACATGGGCGATGCTATTAGAGTAGGAAAGTTAGCCAAGTTCCCTTGCCTAGTTTAGATAAAGCACCCCTTATTGCATCCATGGCTGAATGGTTAAAGCGTCGAACTCATAATTTGTGAATTCTCAGGTTCAATTCCTACTGGATGCACACCAATGTGAAAATCCCCCTCTTGAAGCTCCCAAAATCGCCACACCAAAATGAGAGAAATGGCCAAAAATCCATTCTTAAAACACCCCACTGCCTCCAGCCATTTTCGCACCTGCGGTGCAATAGCCGCTCATGCGGAAATTCAATCGCAGGTGCGGCTCTGACTCAGCCCAGCAACTCCTGCTCATGCGATCCTTTTTCGCAACTGCGATTCCGCAGGTGTGATCAAACTCCCGTACTTGCGGTCCCTCAGCTCCAGCCCCAATCTCGCACCTGCGGCCAAATTCTCAAAGGTGCGAATCACACCAGATGACAACAATCTTCACTTCTTCAAACTTCAGTTCTTGATCCGTTAACCACCCGGAATCCACCTAAAGCCCCCAGGACCCCGCCCAATCATACCAACCTATCCCAAAACATAACGCAGACTTGCTCGAAGCCTCAAATCACATCAAAAAACATTGAAACGATGAATCGCTCTCCAATCCAAATCTTTAAGAACTTGAAATTCCAAACTTCCATATTCGATGCCGAAACCTATCGAATAACACCAGATTGACCTCAAATTTTGCACACAAGTCATATTCAACATTACAGACCTGCTCCAACTTCCAGAATTGCATTCCGACCTCAATATCAAAACTTCTACTTCCGGTCGGATTTCTCAAAACCTTCAAATTTCTATCTTTAGCCAAATGACCCAAAAATGACTAAGGACATCCAAATTCACTTCCGATCGCGCTCCCAATTCCAGAATAACCATACAGAGCTATTCCCAGACTAGGAATCCCAAACGGACATCGACAACACTGAAATGCACTTCAAGCCCAAATCTATGAAATTCTTCTGAAATGCCAACTTCCATAATGTACGCCCAAACGCTCCCGAGTTATCCAAAATCTGATCCGGACATGCACCCAAGTCCAAAATCATCATACGAACCTGCTGGAACCTTCAAATCCCAATTCGATGATCGTTTACTAAAAATTTCAATCTTAGTCCATTTCTCCAACTTAAGGCTTTTGAAATGAGAATTTTCTTTCCAAATAAATTCTAAACTTTCTGAAATTCAATTCCAAGCACGCCCACGGGTCATAGTACCTGAAACAAAGCTGCTCACGACTTCAAACCGCTGAACGATGCGCTAGAGCTAAAAATGACCGGTCGGGTCGTTACAATATCCTCAATCCGTTTAATTCTTAACAAATTAGTATTCGCTATTAGTGAGGGTCGGGAGTTCATATCAGCGTCACAAATTATTTTGTTTTCATGTCGGATAGTTCTTAACAATATTTATGTTCCGAAAGAGTACGAAGAAAAAAGAACTTTCCTTATTCGATCGGATTATAAAGAAACTTTGGGAGCTGAATCACAAACAAAAGAAATAGAAAAAATAAACATATAAAGCAACGAATCCATCATAATAATTTTTAACTCCTCCTCCGAAAGGAAGGATGGAATTTGATCATCTACCTATATGAGTCCGAAGCCTCCGCGCGAGCGGTGGTGGACGAAGCAGAAGCTTCTTCTATTCTTTTCCCTAGTGCAACTAGGCCATCGTTGACTTGAACAAGAGACCTCACCCGTGAAGCAAATCATCGCACCTACAATCCAACCAATTGGGAGAGAATCAATAGATTCCTTTTCGGGAGCTATGAGTGCTCTCCTATTCCGACTTCCCAATAGCCTCTGGTAGCATATCCAAGACAACGACGGGCTCTCTGCCCCTACAAGGATGGAGTGATAAAAGCATTTTTGAGAATTCAAGAGAAGGTCACGATAAGACGAGCTGTTTATCATTACGATATGTGTCAAGTGGAAGTGCAGTGATGTATGCAGCTGAGGCATCCTAATAGAGAGGTAGACTTGAACCTTTTTCCTACACGAACTGATCAATTCGATCAGGCACTCGCCATCTATTTTCATTGTTAAAATATTTGACAACACGAAAAAAGTCGATACCTCAGACCAATCAATTTAATATTGATTAATACGTAATTGATCTAACACTACTTGAAAATGACTCTTCTGCTCCGAAACGGATTGTTCCGAATGTTCCTGGAAATTCTTCCTACCATTACAGCAAACTAATGCCTTAAGCCACTCGGCATACCTCCAAGCTGTTGATCGGAATAGAATTAGATGTGCTGGGTTTGGTTGCTTGCCGGAAGGAAGGGCTATATGATCCGATCAACTACGTAAGCCGTAGTGTTATAGCAAACATACTCTTCCTCTATGAGCGAGACTCTGTCCAGATCTATGGATCTCATCTTCCAAGCATCAAAGAGAGACTCCATCCAAATCAGCCACTCCTTGATTTTCTTTTTTTAATGAATTAATAGGTCTTTTTCATATGAATTCCATTTGTTAAATTTCGATTTTGAGCCATACAACTTTGATTACCCGTATTTTTCCATTTTTGTGGCATTAATCTAGACCATTGAATCTAATATAAATCTTGTTGATAATGCTGCCTTAACAAGTTTTTCTATTGATTGATTCTATAACTCTAAAGTATCTTATATGTTAATTCAGAATGAAATATTCCTAGTGTTTTGAAATAGTCGTTTTTTAGTCGCGTCAGATGAGGCCTCTCTTTGATCATTCCTGTGTTTCAACGCCTTCCCTTTCTTTTAAGAATAAAGATCTTCATCGATCTCCACTTCGTCTGTCACTCCAACATGCTCGAGATACTTTTTTTACGTATTACTAGAAGGTCGTTGAAGTAGGACCGCTAGCGCAGAAAATAAATGTCTATCAGAAGCCTGGTCTAAAATTTCTGAAAAATTAGCTTTTGCTCATGCTCAATGCATAATTGGTGTAGACCTTTCGTTGGTTGATCCAATCAGTTCATCCATGGTCGGCAAGTATGATGGTCCTAATGATGATCCTGCTTGTATTTCGTATGTATCTCACCGGTGAATTTAAAAAACCTCTCAAATTGACTTGGGTTACAGGTATGGTTCTGGCTGTATTAACCATATCTTTTGGCGTAACTTCTTTGGATCTGAGGTGAATGGATTTGAGCTGAATCTTGTCTATTTCAACCCCCCTAGATTTGGATTCGACTTTTGAGCCTTTCAACAATTAACATATTTAACCTTTAGAATATGTATTACGTATTCAAATTCAGTTGAACGAGAGGAAAAAAAAAAGAGGCAAGAATTTATGCAAGACCACAGAGCGAGGAGAAGTCAATGATCAAAGAATATGCGGAGGGTCCAGTAGTCACAAATAACCCAAGCAGAAGGGTCAAGAAACGCGTAAACTAGGAACACATTAGCTTAGAGTAGAACGAGTGAATGCCACTTGCCTGTGGGGTTGAAGAATGAGTAGTTTTAAAAAGAAAATGGCAAGCATGAAGGAGAGTATTATCAAAGCCCAAAATGGCATAACTAGATAATTGTTCTGCCAATGATGGATTTCGCGTCACGGAATGAATCAAGATACAAATGGTCCAATGGGAGAACGAATTTCCAGGAACATTTGGAACAGTCCGTTTCGGAGCATAAGAGTCGTTTTCAAGTAGATTCTTCTTTTGATCAATCAAACCCCCTTCCCAAACTGTACAAGCTTCTTCCAAAGCATACAGATTTCTTGATGTAGATGATGATATCTATACAGATTGATCTTATATATATCGTACAATGAAGCACCACATGGGCGATGCTATCAGAGTACGAAAGTTGGCCAAGTTCTCCTGCCTAGTTTAGATAAAGCACCCCTTATTGCATCCATGGTTGAATGGTTAAAGCGTCCAACTCATAATTTGTGAATTCCTAGGTTTAATTCCTACTGGATGCACACCAATGGGACCCTCCACCACTAAACCGCCCCCTTCCTCCCAATTTGAACTGAACCTCGCTGGAATTGAGATCTTAATCAAAGAGAAAGATCTCAAATATCTGGAGCTTCTATTTGTATATTATATGGATGATCCGCATGTAAACTAAAATGGGGATTGAAGGGAATTTTATGATGAGAAAATGGATTATGGGAGTGTGTGACATAAACTATTAATTAGTTTTTGTAGATATGTGCTTGCCACATGGGAATTCACAACCAAATATGTCATTGTTCTAATCACAGTGTAAGCCCTATATTGAGGATAGGCTAGTTTACTTAAAGAGAATCTTTCTATGATCAGGTCTGAATCATGTTGTACATGAGCAGGCTCCGTAAAATCCAGTATAAGTGAACTAGATAAAACGAAATCTTGATTCCATTTTATCTAGTTCACATTCTCGTTGACCACGTCCTATAGAAACCAGGCTAATATCGCTTTTAACCCTTTTTGCATAGGCTCGTGCACAAATTTACGTTCAATAATACTATGGGCTCAGTACTTCAACCTTCGATCACTCGGATTCGTCGTTCACCTTCTTAAACTGACGAAGCCTACTCAACATTCGTATTCCCTTCCCTCATACATGAATGAATGAAAGCAAAAGCTAGAAAAAGAGGCGCCTCAGTTTGGTCAGTCATGGGGCTTCCCTCTGCCAAAAATTGAGAGTGCATCAGGATCCCGATTCATGGATCTCTGGTTTCGAGAAACAAAAATAAGAGGCTCGAACAATTTTATTTGACTCTTTTTCAAATTTGATAAATACTGGTTGATCGTAAATTTAATAATAGTTCTATGATTCAAAGTATCCTTTCCTATTTGATCCCTTTGAATTACTTATTCGAAGTTGCGATCGGATCTATTCATTAAAAAGAATCGATTCACCTGTGTGAGTTTCGAGTACCACTAACCTCTTGCTCAAAGTCGTTCAAGATTTTCCTGGGAGTATGGCATGGGTTACTTTAGTGACGTAGTACCTGGTATTGGAACATTGGCTCAAGGCATTTTCTCTACCCCTTCTTACCCTGACAAAGCAGGGACACCTTATGTTCTTGAACCGATAATCATCTTTCAGCTAACCGAGCCTCATCTGTCCCTCTGAACCAACAAGGGGAATTACAGGAATATTCACATGTTGTCCATCGACTGTTTATAAGGTGTGTTGTTCATCTACATCTATCCCAATGATACATCTATCAAATCATTGCAATTGTTGTTCGATCCCGAAGAGAAGGAAAAGATCTTCAGAAAGTGGGTTTTTATGGTCCGATAAAGAATCGAATTTATTTAAATGTTCCTGTTATTTTATATTTCCTTGAAAAAGAAGATCAACCTATAGGAACTTTTCACGATATTCTAATGAAGGCAGAGGTTTTTAAGTAAATTCGTCCTCCTACTTTGATTTCACGTTTCTGTAAAATAATACACGAATTCTTTCGGAATTATAACTAGAACCACCCTTTTTATAGATCAACCTCACATCAATAACCCGACCCCTACCACCTATAGGTAGTTTTAGATAAATTTCTTTTGAAGTAGATACCTGAATACCAAGTATAGCTCATAACAATCTATCTTCAGGGGAATACGCCGATTCTTTCACAAACTGGGGTGTTAATTTACCTACTAAAATATCACCCGTCTCTACCCAAGGTCCCAACATCACAATTACTTCCTCTTAGTTCAAGATATTACTTAGAGATTCTTCATCTTGCACCGCCCGAGGCCCCCTAATAGTAGTGATACCCCTCTCATGGATGAAGGCGAACAGTTTCTATTGGAATAGAGGGATGTGCAGATGAATTATAGTTTTCACTTTACGTTGCTTGTGCGCTTCCTGCTCGCGAGGAAAGAAAAAAGAGTGATAGGGTTCAGTTCAGATTGAACTTTTTCCAAACCTTTCTTCAACATAGGTGACAACGAGCCAGGCAGAGATGTAAGAGATCAAAAACGAGAATCCTCCCATTAATAGTAATAGAACTTTGCGAAAAGTTTCCACCCGGGATATGAGTTACTACCCCTTGCACTCCCCGCCACAACAAATCCACTTCAAGGTGAGCCCTACTAAGCCTACCAAACCCTTCTCTTCACCTGATACAAGGCAATCGAAGTACCCACTACTAGGCGCTAGGGGCCGTTGCTCACGTAAGCGAAAGGGTGTTTTGGAGCACTAAGGGAAACTAGTGGTTGCGGAGAACCGATTTTTCTAAGACTCGAGCACTGCCCATCACACTATGGGAGTTTTCCATGCCCCAAGTGGTTAGCTTAACCGCAAGGAGGGGGATGTCGAAGGCAGGGCTAGTAACTGGAGTGAAGTCGTAACAAGGTAGCTGTACTGGAAAGTATGGCTGGATCACCTCCTTTTCAGGGAGAGCTAATATATATATGGGGTAAAAACGTAGTTAAGAAAAAATCTTGTTTATTAACTATGAATAATAATGAAAGTACTTATTTTTTGGACAAAGAGGTGGATCATCTGATCTTGAAATAGGTTATCCCGGCTATCCTGATCTTTTATCTGTTCATTTTGTCAGGTATCTTAATCATACAATTCACAGTGGTTTCTCCTCCAACAGTCAGGTAACTAGCACTAGTTATTCCAACAACAGCTCTTACTGTAATCGAACTAGGAAGGTCAGCTCCAATTGTAGAAGCGGGATGTCTTCACCACAAGATATTGCATTAAGAGCTTCTATTGCATCAACGGTGGAAATGGAGAGCACACTTAGAATATAATAGCTCGACCGCTTAGGCTCTTTGCACCTAACCATATGTGCGGGTGTGAAAGGATTTTATGGTCCCATTTATTCTCTTATGAAATATCGATTATATCAATTATTCCATTCCAGAATCAAGTCCTCCACTGAATAAGTAAGGCCCCCTGAACGAAAGATAATCAAAAAAAGTTATTATTCATTAAATAGAGGATTTTCTAATTCTATTATTTTATCTATCAATCAGAAAAGTGAAGCGAGTTCCATTATGTATTGATTTATGAGCTAATCAATATCTTTTGTTCTCCCTTTTTTTGTCATTTTCCTTTTTCTCTTCTCTTTTTGCTTATTCTTCTCTAGAATCTAGAATCTCGAACTCTCTTTCTTTACCTGACCAATTTCGAAAAATTGGTTTGATCAGTCCGGAGATATCAAAAGAAAAAAGAAGGAGGGGGGTTATTCTGTCAAGAAAAAAAGGGGAATGCACATTTTCTTGAAAGAGTTTCAAAAAAATTGTTTTGCGTTTATCTCTATAAGAAGGGTGTGTTCCGAGGTGTGAAGTGGGAGAGAAGGG
The DNA here is from genome assembly GCA_005239505.1 of Nicotiana paniculata. NCBI lineage: Eukaryota > Viridiplantae > Streptophyta > Magnoliopsida > Solanales > Solanaceae > Nicotiana > Nicotiana paniculata. The sequence continues at coordinate 27,918 of ML318744.1, forward strand.
ATGTCAAAATTGGGATTTTGAATAAAATGACCTTTTGATTTTTCACTTTTTTTTTTTGGTTTTCATATTGAAAAAGTAATAAGAATGAGAGGGGTTAAGCTTTTTATCATCCTGGCATCGAGCTTTCTTTTCCGCAGGTTCAAAAAGATGGATGAAATTGCAAAAAGACTCATGGGAAGTAGACAAAGACTTAGTTGGATGCTCTTTAACCTACCCGCAATGATGGATCTATTGTCTTGGGGAACATTGAAGGTTTCTTCTTCGGAAGACTTTTCTTGGTCATTAATATGACTCGTTGTTTTTTTAGGGTTATGATTAAAAAAGACCAGTCCACATAGTATGAACTAAAAAAAGGTTGGATTCCACAAATCTAATCGGCAGAAAGAAGAGCTGGCTAATACTTTAATGCATTTTTTTGGAACTGCCATTTATAAATTAAAAAATTACTCATTGTTATAGCTGGATGTGAAAGACATCTTTTGTTCAAAACGAATTATTTCTACCGCATATCCTAGTTTGACACCAAGCATATGTAAAATTTGTATTCAATGCAATTGATCCTAATGGGACAACATCTGAAGAAAATCGATTGGAATAAACGAAATTATTAAAAAAATACCTCGTTGGTCACATAAATTAATCAGTGAATTGGAACAACAATCGGGCAACTATCACGAGGGCGTACCACTAAATCATCAAATTCGTTCAAGAAAATCCAAACGTGTAGTGAGTTTTACTGCCAACAACTAGAATAACTATCCTGATACCAAAGATACTGATACCATAGAGCAAGATCAATCAAAGAAATTTGATTTAATACACTATTTTCAACAACCAGATTTTCGGCGCGGTATAATCAAAGGCTCTATGCGGACTCAAAGGTGCAAAACAGTTATTTGGAAACTCTTTCAAGCAAATGTGCATTCCCCCCTTTTTCTTTTTCTGCTTTTGTGTTAATATTATCAATTTTTTAAAATAAATGATTGGCTATAAAGGGGTTTTATTTTAGTGAACGTGTCACAAGTTTACTCCTATTTTTTCTTTTAGTAAAGTTTTTGTAAAAACGGGTCGAACTCATCTTTTATGTCAAGGTAATAGCTATGAATAGTCATAGACTTCTAGGAAAGAGTAGAAGAATGGGACCTTATGAATCTCATGGAGAGTTCGATCCTGGCTCAGGATAAACGCTGGCGGCATGCTTAACACATGCAAGTCGGATGGGAAGTGGTGTTTCCAGTGGCAGACGGGTGAGTAACGCGTAAATACCTGCCCTTGGGAGGGGAACAATAGCTGGAAATGACTACTAATACGTCATAGGATGAGGATCAAATGGAGGAATCCGCCTGAGGAGGGGCTCACATCTGATTAGCTAGTTGATGATACAATAGCTTACCAATGCGATGATCAGTAGCTGGTCCGAGAGGAGTAGGCGATCTTCAAGATTGGGAGATCAAGAAAAGCGAGAATTGGAACTCCTAGAGCTGCTGGAGCACCTAACCCGGTTCTTACCTCCTTCTACCGTCGCCCGCCTCTGATCAGCATTCCAATACTCCGAAGCACAATTTCATTCTTTTAACTAACTGAGGAAGAATTTGAAAATTTATAAAACCTGGTGGGAGAATTTTCCATCTCCAAGGAAAAACGCTTTGATCTCCTATGAGAAAAATTCCCAATTCTCTTTTTAGGGCTTCAACTCTCATTTCTTTTTTTGTCCAAGTTGCTTTTCTTTTTTCTAACACACTTCCTTTTTTCTATGTGAGTTTCGGAAATATCCCCATTCATAGGTCCGAGATCTACATCTATGAATTGAAAGGTCTGAATGTTGCATAAAAAAATTCTGAATTTTTAATTAATTATTTCCGATTCACAGGATCCCAGTTTTTCTCATTCCGTCTCTTCGATAAGAGTGGTATTTGAAATGATACAAATTCCTATACATTGTGTTGTGCTCCGCGAAAGAACTGCCTAAGAACACTTTTTCAGATCCAAATTTCTTTGTTCTTTCTAAGTCTTATTCTTGCCTAGAAGAACGCAACTGTTGTAATGACCAATCAGAATTGCCTTCCACGATCTATAATTGCCTCAAAAAGTCCAATATCCATACATTGTTGGACCTTTTGAATAACAGCCAAGAAGATTGTCACGACCCTAATTCTAAACCAGTCATGATAGCGCCGATCATGGGACTAGGACAACCAAATCCACACTCAAATCGTAATATACTTTCATTTATATCATTACTGAACTGATAACCCATAAATTTTCTTTTAAACATTTTAAAAACAGATAAAGCTACACCGAATATTAAATACAATCCCGAGATCCCGGAGTCACTGGTCATTAGAATCTATAGAAAATATACAACTCTCGAAAAATAAACCATATAATAGTAAGCAGGAGAGAGCAGGGTTGCGAACGCGTGCAACTACCTCGCATAAATCTCCTAAAAATATCTGGAACAGATACACAGCTCACTCTGCCCTAGATCCTGGATTTGCACGCAAGGTGCAGGGAGTAATGTGAGTATGCCAACTCAGTAGTAATGAAAATAAATCAGGTCTGAGCAGTAAGAAACACAATAAGTCAAATCATCATTTCACAATAAGCACAGTCCTTCTTTCCAACGGTGTATACGTTAAATCATCATGCTTAAAAGCCAAAAATCACTTGGGAATATACTTTCCAACAGTTTCAACATAACTTTCAAGAAGTTTAGTGTAAAAATGATAAAAATCATGAAAAGCAGAGTGAAAGTGGTAAAGTCATAAGTATCCCCTCGAGAAAAACATCTATCAGAAACTGCCCCTCGGGCGTAACATCACTCATAAATCAGCCCCCTTGGGCATACCTCACAGTCACTCATAATCAGCCCTTCGGGCAACCTCACAGTCACTCGTCACGCGACACTCGATACTCGCACTCATTAGGAACCTGCGCTCAGTGGGGGTGTGTACAGACTCCGGAGGGCATATCATATCCTCACAATCAGGCCCTCGGCTTCATTCAGTCAGGAACTCTCAAAAAGTCACTCGGGCTATCAGTAAAATGGGGTACCCGACCCAAAACATCATTTTATATCTCAAAATTGCGTAAATAAGGCTGAGTTTCGAAATCAGTTAAACATAATATGACTGAGTGAAAGTTATAAGTCAACACAGTGAGGAAATAGCAGTAAAAGCCCCCAAGGGGTCTAAAACAACTCGGCACAAGGCCCAAAACATGGCTTACAACCCAAATATAACAATAGTCTTTAAACACGATTTAACATATGATTTAAAATTAAATACGCAACTCAATAGTTTCCACGGGAAGGACCAAGTCCAAATCCACAATCAGTGCACGCCACACACTCATCATTCGGCATGTGCGCCACTCCGAAAATAGTGAGAAAATATGAAGTCCGGAGTTTCATACCCTCAGGACAAGGTTTACAGTCATTACATACCTCAAACCGGCCCAAATACTAATTTGTGATACTCTTGCCTCTCGAATCTAACCAAAACCATATTAATATCATCAATATACGCTAAAGGAACAAAGCCTACTTGAAAATTATCAAATTTAACCAGAAGTCCTAAAATTGGCCAAACCCAGCCCCCGGGTCCACGTCTCGGAATTCTATAAAAATTGCATCACAAGAATACTCATCCTTTCCCAAGTCTATACATACTAAGAACATCAAAATCAGACCACAATACCGCCTTCATATGTTCCCCTTTGAATCCCTCTTTGAATCTCTTTCAAGAGCTCCAATTCAATCCAACAATGGTGAGAAGTGGGCTCAAATTCGCGGATGTAGCTTTTTAACGCACACTGCCCAGGCCCCTCGTTTAACCCTACGCGATTGCGAAGCTTTTCCTTCCCAACACACGCGATCACAACCCTTCCCACGCGACCGCATAGCACAAATCCTTCCACTCCTCACCAGCTCACTCTCCTCTATGCGAACGCGACCTTGGCTACGCATTCGTGTAGCACAACATCACAGCCAGACGATTGCGATCTCACCTATGCGATCCCATAGAGAAAATTTCACCCATGTACAACTTAGTCTACACGATCGCGTACCCTTCAACGCAATCGCGAAGAACAAAAATGCCTGCAACAGAAACCAGCAAAACTGCTATCTCCCAAATCCAAAAATGGATTTGTTAACCACCCGAAACTTACCCGAGGCCCTCGGGACATTAACCAAACATGAAAACACATACCATAACCTTATTCAAACTTAGTTGAGCTCTCGAAAAACCCAAAACAATGCCAAAATACCCAAAAGTTACACCGGATTCAAGCCTATGAACTTTGAGATTTCTAAATTTCGCCAATGTTGCCGAAACAAACCAAAACACGTCTGAATGACCTAAAAATTTGCAAACACATATAAAATGACACTAAGTAATTGCTCATACTTCCGGAATTCCATTCCAACCCCGATAGCTAATTTTCCACTACCGACCCGAAATCGTCAAAAACTCAATTTCGTTAATTCAAGCCTAATTATACTCCGGAGATCAAAACCACATTCCAAACACACTCCGAAGACCCAAATCACCTAACGAAGCTATCCAAACCATAAAATCTATATTCCGAGGTCATTTACAAATAATTCAACTTCCGATTGACTTTTCCAACTATTGAACCAAGTTAAGAGACTAATTATCTCATTTCTCTACAAATCGCTCCGAACCCGAGCCAACCAATCTAACACAACATAATAAAGTTTAACCTCATATAATGAAGCATAAATGGGGGATAAGAGGCTATCTCAGAACGACCGGTCGGGTCATTCGTCCTCGTATAATGCTCAAGGATCTCAGATGAGTAGCAGGAGAAACTTCTAATTTATTACGAGCATAGATGATAATAGATACATTACAATAAAAGCCCAAAAAAAATGAGCACCTAGGAAAAAGAGGCCATATGCATCAAGGCGTTCTGCCAACGAGCGAAGGCGATCTCTCAAGAAAAGGGATTCAGCCCCAGCAAATGGCCCATTACGAGTAGTTAACCCGTTCCCTCTCTTTGTTTCTATTTCATTCTATCTCATCGTATCACATTATGTTTTGCGAGATTAGAAAATCACCATCAATACCTTGGACCCATTTTTTTGTTCGTAACGAGGGATAGATAGAATGGAGTTCTTCACGAAGTTCGAAAGAAAGGAATAAAAAAAATTTCTCTATGGCCTCCTCATTTGAAATATTATGGCTTAGGAGTCGACCCCGTAACGAAGAACGAATCCAGGGTGATTGATGTGCGTGCTTCACAAGTTTTTTACTTTCTTCACACAACAAAATAATGGCATGATAGTATTGTACTCAATTGCTCGTTTCGTATGGCTCTTCTATATTCTATAATTTATAATAAATATACCTTCTAAAAAAACCAATAAATTTTCAACTCCTCTCACAGTCAACAAACCTGTAACCCCAAATTCCTCTCTGCCCTCTGCTCGGCAACGCAAATACCATGCTTACAGCCAGTTAGAGCAAAAAAATCCACTCTTCTCTTTCTCTTAAAACTCACCTTGGTCTAGTAAATGTCCTTCCCAAATCCTAGAGTAAAGTGTATGATCCGCCGAATCCATTTCTAACTTTACCACGATCAATTAGGTGAAAGAGTTCTGCAAAGTTTCTTTTTTCATACATGCATCGTGGTTACAGTACTCATATTGTGCCAGCCATGCAATTCGTACTGCATTGGCTAGTTTTGAAGTTTTGGCCCTTTGCTTCCGGCATTGGGTAAATAGTCAAAAATGTTTCCCTTAGAATGCTCGTTGGCACCATGCAATTGAACCAATTTAATTGTTTACTTATTCATTGAGACTGAGTGAATTTGCAAGCCCACCCAACCTATTTTAATTTTAAAACCTCAAGTGGATGAATTAGAATCTTTAGAAGGTCTTTCATTTGTCTATCATTATAGAAAATCCCATCCATATTATCTATTCTATGAAATTCGAACCTGAACTTTATTTTCTATTTCTATTACTCATAAAGGGACCCGGACAATTAGGAAATATTCAAGTACCTAAAAGGGATATCTATATGAGAGTCATTATTATGGAGTTGAGTCGGATAGAGCATGTAGAAAGGAAGTTTGAGCATGATGCAAATGGCATCCAACTATAACAACGAGTAATTTTTTTAATATATAAATGGCAGTTCCAAGAAAGAGCATTATTATTCCACCTGATAAATCTAAATGGACAAATTGATTAGGCTGAATAATTTCATATGTATACGGTTGAGTCTCCCTATTTTTGTTCCATTCTCAAGTCCCTGAACTTATGAAGTCTTTTCTCGGTAGTGGCGTTTTTCTTTCCTTCGAGGCCCTGGGATAAAGATACAATTTTGCGTAAAAAATGTGAAAAAAAATTCGATTCATGTTTTCAAAAGCAATGTTCCCTTCTTTTATGATATTTTTATAACAGTATAATTCAATGAATTAGAACGAATTGATGGTCTATATCTTTTAGACTATAGTTAATGGATACTCTTAAATAAGAATTCTAATTATATAGACTAAAATACTAGAAAAATTTCAAGTTCCTTTTCATTTTGGAGTTCTCAACAACAAACGCCTACCCCTCTATTAGAATATGAATTAATTAAAAAAATTTAGGTTTGATGTATAGTGTATACCTGTTCTGTACAGAAAATTGGCAGTTATTCTATTTTCATCAAAGAATGACTATTCAGTATTTTTTCTTCTTTGGAATTTGTATCATGATTCAATCAAAATTTCTCGAGTTCTTTGAATTTGTAATTGGAGAAAATGAAAAAGAGAATCTCAGATTGGAAAAGAAAATTGTTGTCCTCCGGATCGTGGTAGTAATGCCCTGAGCCCAACTACCGACCTGAGGCGACGATCGGGAAAGTCATAAAGTCGATTCATTATTTTTAATATCTCTAATTCAAAATCGAACATGAAACTTTTGTTTCATTCGGCTCCTTTATGGAGATGAGTCAATTCATAGATCTAAGATGTGAACAAAATTCGAAAAAAAAAAGAATTCTACCCATAACATCTATGTCAGCTTTTGCTCTGAATAAAGATAAAACGAATAGTCTCGATCCAAAGGTTCTTTCTTGATTTAGCTACAAGGATGGGGTAGTATGGAAAGAAAAAAAAATTTGGCGAGTTTAGTCAGGAGGGATAAAAGAGAGTGAAATACGCTAACTGAATAGTTAGAGATGCTGCAAGTTGAATAAGCTATTTTCCTATATTTTATGCTTTCCTCGAATTGAACTCTTGTAACTAAACTGTTCTATACTCAATTAAGGAATAAAGTCGGCGATAAATGGGAGCCTCATCTCATGCATCGATCTCTGCTTTCCCACTTCCTTCTATACAAAAGGCGATCTCATCGATTGCTAAAGCCCGCGGTAGCAACAGAACTGGGAAAAGTATACAGAAAGGACAAGTCTTTTCTATTATATTAGATATATTATATAACATAGTTTCTATTATTCGTATTAATAGCTACTTTAGGGGGAATGTTTTTATGCGGTGCTAATGATTTAATAACTATGTTTGTAGCCCCAGAATGTTTCAGTTTATGCTCCTACCTATTATCTACTATGGTTCGAGAGAAAGTAACAGTATCTACTCGGACACTACAGTGGAAGTGTGTTGAATCAAGAACACACAATAAACGCCTTTATTGTGAATGCTTTATTTTGTCTCCACTTATGAAAGTCCAAGCCGACAAAATAGGCATTGTGATGCGAAGAGTGTTACTTGGAGAAATAGAAGGAACATATATAACACGTGTAAAATCCCTTTTTAATTATTCTATTAGCATAGGATTAAGTGGTAAATATTTTACACTTTAGGTTTTACCATATTGGTTGTACAATGGAAAGGGCCACTCGTTTATCTCTCCAACGAATCAAATTGGCCAAAGGTGTGCGTTCATGAGCCCATGCTAAAGTTTCAATCAATTCATGCCCATATACGCCAAGAAATTAAGAACATAAATCCAGTAGCCCAAACAAGATGAAAGTATGTTTTTTTTTAATTAACATTTGATTTTAATTCAAAATTACAAATATATCCTGTCTCTATAAGGTGAGAGTCGAATTTCACCTTTATTTTGTCCTTTCCATTCACTCGAAACATGATAGAAATTAAAGAGTTATCTTAGCTAACATAAATGAATATATTGATCAACTAATTAAAAGGTTGATTGCTAAGTTTTATCATAAAAATAAAATATTTTCAATTTTGACTAGCAGAATATGATACCAACAATTACTACCAAGAAAAATACTTTAATATCAAATTTCCTTCTACCATCTAGGTATGTTGTCAAGTTCATTATTTCTTATGTATGTTAGTGTCACCATATGTACATAGTAGACTAAGTTAAAACTGATATTCCATTGCATATAGGTTGATTTTGAAGAAAAATATGCCCGTCATGCTATTAAAAACTTATATATTCCGAATATCTTATGTAATAGTACACATATAGTATATCAAAGTTTTGACAATAGCATCATGTGTAATGACCCGACTGGTTGTTTTGAGCTCTATTGAGTCATTTGGCAGTTTGAGGCCTGAGTAGCTTCACTTCATGTTTTATGACTTGTATGCGTGGTCGAAATTGAACTTCAGAAACTTCAGAGTGGTTTCGAAAGGAAAATTCTCAATTCGGAAGCTTTAAGTTGGAAGAGTTGACAAAGGTTTCAGTTTTGAGTATATGACCTCGGAATCAGGATTTGAAGGTTCCAATAGGTTTGTATGATGAATTCAGACTTTGGTGGAGGTTCGGGTTGAGTATCGGACCACCTGGGAGCATTTTGGCACTAGTTATGGAAAATTCGCACTTTGAAGGTTTTAGAATTTCTTAAGTTTTCTTTGAAGTAAATTTTTGTGTAGTCGATTTCCATTTGGGTTATGAGTTTTCGGATAGGTTTGTACCGCGTTTAATGACTTGCACGTAAAGTTTGTTGTCATTCCAAAATGCTTAAGTGTAATACATACGCGTTCTATGAAGTTTGAATGTTTGAAAGTTTAAAGAAAGGCTTTGATCGTCAATTCATAATTTGGATGTTGTTTTACACGGTTTGAGGCTTCGACTAACTCTATATAATGTTTTGGGATATGTTGGAATGTTTGGATGGGGGGGGGGGGTTCGGATGCGAACTGGATTGGAAATAGATCGAGTTTGGACTTGGAAGAATTGTTGAGGCTGCTGATATCTGGTGCAATCGCACTTACATGAAAAGGGTTGTAGGTGTGAACTCATAGAAGCGGCCAAAAGGGTCGCAGAAGCGGATGAGAGTGAGGTTGGATAGATTTGCATGTGTGAGGAATACATCACAGCTGCGAGCTCGCAGATACGGGCTGTTGGATGTAGAAGCGAAATAGGGGAGTTATTTTCGGAGAAGCAGAGGAACGAGCGTAGGTACTCCTCCGCAGGTACGAAAGCTTTCATGCAGATACAGAAGATGGGAGGCCTCAAGGGAACCGCAGAAGCAGAATGTTGACTCACTATTGTAGAGATTTGACGAGATAGATGATTAGCCACAGAACAATTGTGTTTTCCCTTATGAAATTCTCTTGCGTTGTGCATTTTCATTGAAAGTTTCTTTACATCTCATAACTCACATGTATCTTCATGAGTGGGGTCAAGGACCCATTAAAGATTCATATTCTAATGGGATCAGGTCGTTCGCCTTGGCAGTATCCTATTCTCATGGGAGCAGTTCATTCGCCTCGGCTATATAATAGATGCATCTATGGTTCGTGTCGTTCGACCCTCGGCAATGTACATATTATTATGAGATCGGTTCGTTTGCATCGCCATTTCTATAAATAGTCTTACAGGATCATGATGTCTTCCTCGACAGCGTTGTGCGACATATTTGACAAGAAGCCATCGTAACTGTGAGTTTTCCTAATTTGAGTTGTGATGACCTGCCTGGTGGGAACCATATTACATATATAATTCGATCGAGGAGGTGACCGATAATTGAGAGATTGTGTTTACTGTTCAGAGGATGATTATACAACATACTTATAATTGTTTATACCATGCCTCATATTGTTTACTTCCTACTGTATTTGATTTATTGGACCACTAGTAAGTGTCAATGTCGACTCATCATCACTGCTTCTCATGGGTTAGTCTAGATACTTACTAGGTACACGTCGATTTACGTACTCATACTATACTTGCTGCACTTATTGTGCATATATATATATATATATATATATATATATATATCCACACACAATATGTCAAATGGTCTTTGGGGCTCAAAGCTGCGGCTATTGCAGGGACTTCACAGTGAGCTACATTCCTTGTCACGATCCGCAGCATACAGAGTTTCCATCAGAGTTATTTACATTCTCATGTCTAATTTTTACTCCAGGTAGATGTTGTATTTTATTATATTCCTAGTAGATTCTCATGCACTTGTGACACCAGGTTTTGGGGGTTCCTAGTGGATGTTCATTATTGTAGTCATGTAATTATTATTATTTTATCTTGTAATTTATTTTTATATGGAACTTGGTAAAGAGGATCATGGGTTTAACCGAGTACCAGATTTTTATTTTATTTATTTAATTGGGATTTATGATTTCAAAAATATTAAAATGAGTAATTAAATTTGATATTCACCGTTGGATTGGCTGATGGCGATGTTAGGTGCCATCACGACCTATACATGATTTTGGGTCATGATAGCTTGGTATCAGAACTCTAGGTTCACTTGGGTATCATGATTCATGAGAAAGTCTAGTAGAGTCTTGCGGATTGGTATGCAGACGTTTGTACTTATCTTTGAGACACTACAGAGTTGTTAGGAGCACCTCCCTTCTTGATTCCTCGTTGTGCGATTGGATTCCATTGAGGATCATGCCTTCGTTTCCTTTCTATTCATTCTTGTACAATATGGAGTGCTTGTTATTAATTGGGCATTGAGGAGTTGTAATGGTATTGCAGATGTGGTGCATGACGTTTCTCCCTGCATATTTGATTGGGCTATTATTGTCGCCTCATGGAGGGATATTCTATCATTTCAGCGCAGTGTTAGTGGCTCCTACATGTTACGACCCGAAAATAATCCACTAGTCGTGATGTCACCTAACTCAACCCGCTAGGTAAGCCCACTAATAACTAACCACTTCCAATAATATTTAACAAGACAATTAAGAAAATAAATTATCTTAATCTTATACATTACCCCGAGGACTGGTAGTACAAATCACGAGCTTCTAAGATTAGAATTTAAAAAGCTGGTAGGAAACAAATACATCATCTTTTCGAAATGTATATAAATATATTTTTATAAATCTAAGGCTACTATGAACAAAAGACAGCAACAACGGAACACAGGTACGTCTTCAATTCCATCTCCCGTCGATCACAGCAACATCAGCATCCAACGTCTACACGTAAGGTACAGAAGTGTAGTATGAGTACAACCGACTCCATGTACTCAATAAGTAACAAACCTAACCTTAGGTTGAACGCAGTGACGAGCTAACACAAGGTCGGGTCTAATACCAATATCCCACAGCAAATCATAACTTCATAATACAAGTAATAAAAGAGGTATCTCAGAAGTAAAAATGCTCAACTCGTTCACAATTCAAGAAAATAGTCATGCGTTTCAAGTGTCTCAGTGAAAACTCAAATCCTTTACCGAAAAGGCCAAAAATACGAGTAAGTTTGAAAGTTGTGATTTTTTCCAAAATAATTAAGATGTTTCATTTTCTTTCCAGATAGCAAGTGTGAAATGCATGTATATGCCCACATATCAATGTGTATAAAAAAGTCACGAATGACGTGATCCCATACAACATGAGGAAAATGCATCTCTTTGCATGTATGTCATGTGTGCATGCCAATGCCATGTATCTCAGAGATGAATCATGTACCCATACTCTTAGAGTACTCAATCTCACTGTCTCACACTTTCCACTCATCATGCTCAACCAGTCGGTACTGTGTATGGACCATATGACCCAGGGAAGATCCATCCTATAATATATACATCACTGACCATCAGTCACTCAGTGCCGAGGAAGGCCAATCCGGCCCCATGAAGAAGATCCCTCTCTAGGTATATAAATTCTTCGGACAAGATCCATGTGTAGGGAAGATCCATCCCTGAATATAATCAACCACGCTCACTGGGGGTGTGTGCAAACTTCGGAGGGGATCCTACATCCCAAGCACTATCATAAGCCATATCCAGGCATAAATCAATATAACATGTTGCGACGTGCAGCCCGATCCCATAATTGTCACTCATAATCAGGCTCTCAGCCTCACTCTATCATAAATCTCTCTAGTCTCACTCATGGGCTCAAAATGTCATAAAAATAGCCCGACAACAATGATAGTATGTATCAATAAACAACAACTCAGACTGAGATATGATATGAATGCATGAATATGACTAAGTATGAGATATTAGTGAAATCAGTGAGATGAAAGAAAGAAATGACCACTATGGGTCCTAACAATATCAGCATAATGCCTAAACATGATATTTAGCATGATAGACAGCTCAGTTAGTTTTTTCACATGGTGAAAACATAGATATCAACAAAATAGGGCCACTATACAGTGCCATAGAAACAACATAGTCATAATTCACATGGTGCACGCCCACACGCCCATCACCTAGCATGTGCGTCACCTCAATCCCAATCACATAACACGTAATTCGGGGTTTCATACCCTTAACACTAAGTCTAGAAGAGTTACTTACCTCGAAAAAGCCAAATCCAATACCCGACAAGCCAAACGATGCTCCAAAAATGCCATCACGCGCATACCGACCTCTGAACAACTAGAAACTATCCAAAAAACTCAAATACATCAAATAATGCCAAAGGAAACAAACTTAATCGATAAAGGTCAAATCATTAGTCAAAATACCAAAATCGACCAAAAAGTCAAATTCGGGTCCGCGCCTCGAAACCCGACAAAAATCACAAAATCGGACACCCCATTCTGTTACGAGTCCAACCGTTCTAATTTTACTCAAATCCAACTCCGAACTGATGTTCAAAACTCAAAAATTCACTTTATGAAATTTTAGACAAAACCCCCTAAAATTTCACTTTGAAATCATCAATCAAATGCCAAAAACGAAGATGGATTTATGAAACATAAATAAAATCGAGTATCGAACTCTTACCCCAGTCCATATGGTGAAAATCGCCTTAAAAATATGTCCAAATCCGAGCTCCCCAACTCAAAATATGACCAAATGAACAAACCTTCAATATTAAGTATTTATGCCCAGCTGTTTTGCCTCGTTTTGCATGCCAAACGATCTCGAAATTTCCTTTTGATGCCTCCAATGGATTCCTTGTCAAATTTAAGTCAAGCTAAATTTTTGAATCACTCCATTTGAACTTGTAATGAAGGATATATTTTTGTTTCAATAGTTGGAAATAGTCTAGATTCTTAAATACGAAGTCAGTGGCAATTTCGTAATTAATCTGAAAAATGTAGCAACCCAATTCATAGTAAAATGACCATAAAATCCTCATACGATGTCCAAATTCGACGATTCTTTTTTCTACAGATCCGTAATTATGATACGGATATAATTCTTTAACCTAAACATATATCGAAGATCATGTGTTCAATGTAGTACAATTTATGCTTGAAGAAACGACGTCGAATCATAAGAAAAACGAGCGCAACACAACTCAAACATATCTGAAACTCACCTAATCCCCTCAGGACCTTGTAAGAACATACCAGCAAGTCCCATAACATAACGCAGACTTACTCAAGGCCTCAAATCACACATAACAACATCGAAACGAGGAAATGCACCTCAAATCAAACTTAATGAACTTTCGAAATTTCACTTCCAAAAACTCGCGCCGAAACATATCAAATCAACTCGGAATGAAGAAAAATTTTGCACACAAGTCCTACTACATCATACAGATCTACTCGTGCCCCCAAACTACCGAGCGGAGTATAAACATTCTAAACAACTTATCGGGTCGTCAGACTACGGGTTCGCGATTATGCACTGTGCATTATGATGTTCATGAATGGTTATCACACAGTTTTGGTGTAAATGGTAAGGTTCTTATTTATGTGCCGCAAAAATGAATGACTCAAAATAAGGGCTGCTCGGTTCATGGCTTAGAGGTTCGATATTTAATTCTAGCGGAGGAAAGGGAATAAGACTATGGGTGTTCAAGTTTTGTTTGATGGAGTAACAAGACTTGATATTTTTAAGCGTGGTGGAATTCTCATTTGTGATGTGGTGTCTTCTTCCTTGTTTTAATGCATGTACTCATTATGTTATGGTCTTCTTTGATTCGCATTTAGGGCAGGGTGTGGTGAAATGATACCTGAGAAGTAGTTGTTAGAGATGGTGACATGTAGAAATTTCAAAATATAATTGTTGTTTCGAATGTTGATGGCTCGGGGGAGATGATATTTGAGGAGGCTAAGAGTTGGTGGCACTTTATCCGTTCATATGCTACAAATGGATTATGATTTGAGGTTTAATTTTAGTAGCGAAGGAGGAGGAAGGGCATGGTGTTATGTGTCTTGTGGTGATTGAATTGCTAGCAGGTCAAGCATGAAAAAGCAGAGGTCGAGAAGTTGCTTAAAGGAGATGGTTTAAATTAAACGGGAGTAGCAGAGTAGCATATGGATTCTTTGGTAGGATAGCCACATGCCGTGAGAAAAGTTTAGAGCAATTTGGGAATCATGGTGGACAGTGACTAGGTTTACAAAATTTATTTTGAATGGTTTCTACTGTGTTGAGGAAGGTTGAATATGATAGAAAGGAGTTTTCTTTGAATGAAGAAGGGTGTAAGATCTTGATTATCGTTACGGGATACGACTTGACTTCGAGTTTGAGATGTATTGTCGGACTTTCAGTTGACGTCAATAGGGAATGAACAAACTTGTACAGTTAGTGGACGAGCATGGGCTCAGGAGGATTTACTTATTTTGTGGTAGTTGTTAGTCAGTGCAGTGTCATTGGAAGATGTCGGTATGGAATTACACGGGTGGGGCTATCTCCTGTGAGTAGGTTAGCGGTGGCACAATTTTGATGAAGTTTCTACGAAGAGTTCTACTTACTAATCGGTAGAAGGTCGAATATGCGATCGTGGCTGATAATTCAGAATGTTCATGAAAAGTTTAACAAGAGATTTCAATGAATTTGGTGGGTTATCAGTGCGAATTCATGGTAATTGAGAAGGACGAAACTTTGTGGGTCCTACATTTATGTGATTGTAGCTTAAAGTTAAGTGGGGAAGCCCACCGTCTACGAATTGATCGTGTGGTTGTATTCTTATGTGGATTATAGTTATTATTTCATTGTGGATTAGTTATGACAAATAAAAGAAAATATCAGGGGTAATTTGCGCAAAGAACTTGATGAATGGGTGTTATATTTTGCCTTATCGATTCATGTGTAGGTTTTGGGATGACTATGAGTTAATGCTTCTTGTGGATGTGATGTACAAGGAAAATAATTCATCTGATTGGTTCTTTAGGAGTGTTTATGTGCTAACTTGGAGTTTGATTATATACGGGACCAGCTCAGAGCATGTCACTCTCAATAGAAGTTCTAATGGGTTCAAGGATGTAAGCGTAGTGTTTAAGGATGTTGGGTTCATTGTGCAGATGATGAACGAGATTTCGTAGTAAAGTGTGAAGAATACGTGGGGAATTTTCTATGTTATCATCGGGTCTGCGGGATAGTATTAGAGAAATGGAAAGAATAGCTTCGGATTCGCTGAAGGTCTTGCCGAATAGGTGTACCAGCTAGAGATGCTATGTGTGCTAGAGGTGGGAATGAGATGGTTCATGAGTATTGAGACGATGTGGTATCATGATTTGGGCCACTCGGGAGTAGTGTTTATTGAGTTTCGTTATGTTTTTGAATGGAGCTATTATTATTTCTAAGACAAGTCAGGATTAAATTGAAAGAATTTGGGTCGATAATGGTTGGAATCAGAATGATTGTGGAAATGATCAGTTCCTTCGGCGTGTTATGTTATACAGTTCAAGTGTGGTTGTACATGTGGGCTTGAAAGCCACCATAATTTGATATATTTCGAGGTATTGATTATGATGGTATGTTATGTCTAGGTGGATCCCAGAAGAGTTATGGTGGTTCATACCACAACTCGAGGTTTTTTTTTTTGCGATTATGGGTATTCAGTGGCGTGTAGCAATGGTTCTTCTGAAATAAGTTAAGTGAAAGGTTTCTAGCCTATGGAGTATTTATTCTGCTAGTTGTTCAGGGGTTATGATGAAGTCTTGTACTCTCGCATAGCGGCTTGATAGGTGCAGTGAGCAGCATGGGAATTGGAAGTTAAGGATCAAGGTTGCAGTTAGATGTTGACAAGAATTCACGAGCTCAAATGAGCAGGGAGGACTTCAGATGTTCAGAGTATGCCATCGCCATCTTAGGGTCGCCTGATAACGGTGTCTTGTGTAAGAGGCATTGTGCTTTACATAATTTATACGGTTGATGGTATAAAGGTGCATACATTTCTACCTGGTGCAGAAGGTGGCGGGAGCGTATCCCACCCGAAAATTTTATAAGTGTGACATAGTACTCACTTGATTGTTAAAGACTGAAACCAATTATTGAGATTCTAGTACTATCGCTAATGTGGGAGTTTATGCCTGAAAGGCGCTCTATTCTTTTGGATGTGGACTGTGGGAGTCTGTTTTGAATTGGACAGCTGCTTGTATGTGTCATGAATAGGGTCATTGTGGATCTATGGAAGGTTGTTGGTCTAGTATGGGATGATCGGAATCAACATGAGGTCCGTCGGAAGATCTAATGTGAATATATGCTCTACCTCAGGTCAGATGTGTTCATTCAACATATTATTTCTTATGGAGGAGTCTTCGTCCATTGGATGTTATTCTTGCCGTCAGCTATTCCCTGTAATACTCTATTGTTCCATGTGGGTTGTGATACCGCTTGATTGTTCGCACATGTGTTATGATCCCGTGTAGCTTGTGGTGTTATATGAGCAAGATGGCTCTCAAGATGCAGGTCATTTATTGCACCTTAGTACTTGGGTTTTTGTAGCATATGGCGCAATCCGTCTCCCCAGGGTTGTATTATGCACTTAGTGTGCTTGTGGTAAAAATTCGGGCATTTCATAAATATAAGCATTACGGCTTGATAGATGTTTCCTTATTGATTGTTATGTGTGGATGGGGTGGCATGCCACCATGGGTATATTATTTGGATCAGTTGGCATGCCGCCACGGGTATATTGTTTCGATAGGGTTGCGTGCCACAACAGTATCATCCTGGATTGTGTTGCACGCCGCAATAGTACCATATTTGGATGGGGTTGAAGCCACAACGATGAGATGTGGAGTACGGTTCCTTATAATTTTTTTGTGTTCCTTGTTTCTCATCTATGAGATAGATCCATAACATCAATTTGGCCATTTTATTCGCTACGTGGGGCGGATGGTTCTTTTCAAGAGTTCGTTCTTCCCTATAGGTCACATTCGAGTTATAGCTTATTGAGGCTTGATGGCGTTGTATGAGATTTAGACATCATTTGCGGTGGCTTATTGCCCTAGCAGCTTGTAAAGGGTGAGACAAGATTATTGGACCTGAGATCAGTGCGATTGGAGTTATGTAGGGCATATTAAAGAGAAAATGTCGTTATTTGATTTAGAATGAGGTAGTGGTTCTTACTGGGAGGAGAGACTCCATGATTTATTGATTAGGCAGGTCGTAATGAGTTTCTATGCATCTCTTTTGTCGTGGCAGTATTGCGAGAGTTGGAAAAGGCTTATATGTGTTAAGAGGTGTATTGCAGGCATCAAATTCGTGACATTGCAGCTATTGTGGTCGGAGGATGTTATTATGGGCAAACGACTTATGTGGTGCATGGTGTTATTTCAACATAGGTGCATGATCGGGTTTTGGTATAATGTGTAGGGATTGATGTAGTGTACGTATGTTAGAATTAGGTCTCATGGAGAATTCCGGATGTATATTTGTTTCTAAGGTGTGTGGGCTAAGGTAGCAGAACGACTAGAGAAAATGTTCTACACATGGGTTGTAGTTGCACGAGTAGGTGCATGAGGTGTCAAATAGTGATTTTGGACAACTCCGGAACAATTCTTGGCACGTTCGAGGACGAACATATGTTTAAGTGGGGGAGAATGTAATGACCCGACCGATTGTTTCTAGCTATAGTACATCGTTCGGCTGTTTGAGGTCGTGTATAGCTTCACTTCATGTTTTATGACTTGTACGCATGTTGGAATTGAACTTTGGAAAGTTCGGAATGGTTGCAGAAGAAAAATTCTTAATTCGGAAGCTTTAAGTTGGAAGAGTTGACCAAGGCTTGACTTTTAGGTAAACGACCTTGGAATCCAATAGGTTTTTTTGATGATTTCGAACTTGGGCGTATGCTTGCGATGAGTATCGGACCACCTGGGAGCATTTCTACCCTTAATTGTGGAAAATTGGAATTTTGAAAGTTTTAGAATTTCTTAATTTTGATTTGAAGTGAATTTTGGTGTTATCAATGTCCATTTGGGGTTCCGATCCTGGAATAGGCTCGTATCATAATTAGTGACTTGCATGTAAAGTTTGGCGTCATTACAGAATATTTAAGTATAATTCAAACGCGTTTGGGGAAGTTTGAATGTTTGAAAGTTTAGAGAAAGGTTTCAATCATCAATACGTAATTTTGATGTTGTTTGACGTGGTTTGAGGCTTCGACTAAGTCTGTATCATGTTTTGGGATGTGTTTCTATTTTGGATGGGTTCCCGGGGGCCTCGTGTGCGAATCAGATTGGAAACAAATCGAGTTTGGACTTGGAAAAATTGCTGAAGCAGCTGATATCTGGTGCAATCACACCTACGTGGAAAGGGCCGTGGGTGCAAGCTTAAAGATGCGGACAAAGGGGTCATAGAAGAGGAGGGGAGTGAGATTGGATGGATTCACAGGTGCGAGGAATCCACCGCAATTGTGAGCTCGCAGGTGCGGGCTGTTGGTCGCAGAAGCAAAATAGGGGAGGTATTTTCGCAAAAGCGGAGGAATGGGCGTAGAAGCTTTCCCACAGATGCAGAAGGGGGGAGACCTTAAGGATACCGCAGAAGCGGAATTTTTGATGCACCTGTGGGACCGAAGATGCGGTTAAGTGACCGCAGGTGCGATGATCGCTGGGCAGAGGGCCTTGATAAGTGCGTGAGTTTGGCTCATTTTCATTTCATTTCTTCCATGGGAGCCAGCCTTGGAGCGTATTCGGACTGCTATTTTTATTGTCTATCATGAGGTAAGTTATTTATACAAGTTCTGAGTTAAATATACGAATTTGGGCTTGTAAATACATGGAAAATTGTGTGAATTTTTGGAGTTTGAGAGAACTTAGAAATTTATATTTTGGATTTTGACCACGATTTTGGAAGTGAAGGTAGGAATAAAATATGTATTTGAGTTCGTAATCTTATGGGTAAATTTTATCTTCTACAATTTTCGGAATCTGGACATGTGGGCCCGAGGGTTGACTTTATTGACATTTCGAGCGGGATTGGGAATTGTTATAAATATATTAATTATAAGCATTGGAGTATATTTTGATTGATTTGCACATTGTTTGACTAGTTTCAGATCGTTTGGCCTTGAGTCGAGGTGTTAGAGAGGCATTGGAGCCGGTAATGAAACTTCGGAGCGAGATAAGTCTCTAGTCTAACCATGTGAGGGGGAATCTACCATGTAGGTCTTATATTCTTACGTGCTACATGTTGTGGGAGCTACACATGTACGAGGTGATGAGTGTCTGTGCGTATTCTAGGATTCCTGATTTGTCCGGGTAAACATAGGTTTACACCATGCTTCAATTGTACAATTTGATTTATCCTTGCCTGTTTAATTCCTTTATTTCGTGTTACGACATGAGACTAGGCTTGGGTAGAGTGATAAACTCACTATTGTAGAGATTTAACAAACTACCTGATTAGGCGCAGGATAATTGTGTTTTCCCTTATGAAATTCTCTCCCGTTGTGCGTTTTCATTGAAAAGCTTCTCTACATTTCGTAACTCACACGTACCTTCATGAGTGGGGTCAATGACACGTTAAATCTTCATATTTTATTGGGATTGGGCTGTTCTCCTCGGCAGTATCATATTCTCATGGGAGCGAGCCGTTTTACTTGGTAGTATAATAGATGCATCTATGGTTCGTATCGTTCGACCCTCAGCAGTGTACATATTATTATGGGATCGGACTGTTCGTCTCGGTGTTTCTATAAAAATTCTTATAGGATCGCGTCATTCGCCTCGGCAGCGTCGTGCGTAATGTTTGACAAGAAGCCATCGTATCTGTGAGTACTCCTTCTTTAAGTTGTGACGACCTATTTGGTGGGAATTATTTTATATATATACTCCGGTTTAGGAGGTGCCCGATAATTGAGAGCTTGAGTTTACTGTTCAGGGGAGAGTTGAACCATGTACCTATATTTGTTTATATTGTTTATTTACCTTGCCTCATATTTGCTTACTTCCTCTTGTATTTGATTTATTGCACCACTAGTAAGTGTCGATGTCGACCTCTTATCACTACTTCTCCAGGGTTAGGCTAGATACTTACTGGGTATGCGTTGATTTACGTGTATATATATATATATATTTGTGTGTGTGTGTGTGGTGGTCTTTGGGTCTCAAAGGTGCCGCTATTGCGGGGACTTCGCGGTGAGTTGCATTCCATTTTACGATCTGCGGCATACATAGTATCAATCAGAGTTATTTATATTCTCCTGTCTAATTTATATTTCAGAGAGATGTTGTATTTTATTATATTCCTAGTATATGTTCATGCACTTGTGACACCGGATTTTGGGGTTACTAGTGGATGTTCCTTATTGTAGTCACGTATTTATTATCATTTTATCTTGTAATGTATACTTTACATGGGAATTGGTAAAAAGGATTACGGGTTTGAATGAGTACCCGATTTTTACTTTATTTATTTAATGAGATTTATCATTTCAAAAATATTAAAATGAGTAATTAAGTTGGAAATTCACCATTGATTTGTCTGACGGCGATATTAGGCGCTATCATGGCCTAAAGAGATTTTTGGTTCGTGACATCATGCATGCAAGTAATCCATCCAATCTAGCCAAGTGTAACCATGTTAAGTTACGACTCGTTTGATAACTTGATCCAGTTGGTTGAACGAGAAATGACATTTCTAATTATTGGAGCCAAAATGGACCAAAATAGTGTAATCCAACAGGTCAACTCTCAAAATGCAATCCAAAATTAATAAATATACAAAATCGGATTTGGGTATTATGAATTTTTATGAATATACGAGAAAACTTAAGCCAATAATTTAAAACCAAATACATTAAATTTTTGTATTCTTCTTTTATAAAAAAAAAAGAAGAAGGGAGGCGGGGTCATGTTGGATGGGTTAGGTTATGATCTATTATTTGGCCCCACTTTAGTCCAACCCATTTTGATGATTGAAATTTAAAAATAGCCAAATTTACAAGAGGTAATTTTAAAAAATAGCCATAGTTTCAAAATTAATCGAAATTTAGCCACTTTTCGTGTAAAGATAAATCTGACCGAAAATATAGTTCAAAATTCAAAAAATATTCCAGCATAGTATACTGGAGTTCCAACATAATTTGCTGGGAAGTTCATATAAATGTGCTCCAATCTCAAATAT
>ML318746.1:0-18882 GCA_005239505.1 Nicotiana paniculata
CGTTTTGAGCTCTAGCGCGTCGTTCAGCGGTTTGAAGTCGTGAGCAGCTCCGTTTCAGGTATTGTGACCCGTGAGCATGGTCGAAATTGAATTCCAGGAAATTTAGAATTGATTTGGAAAGGAGATTCTCATTTCAAAAGCCTTAAGTTGGAGAAAATCAACTAAGATTAGAATTTTGAGTAAACGACCTCCGAATCAGAATTTGAAGGTTCCAGCAGGTTTGTATGAAGATTTCGGACGTGGGTGTATGTTTGGCTTGGGGTTTGGATAACCGGGGAGCGTTTCAGCGTATATTGTGGAAGTTAGCATTTTAGAAGGGTTTCATGAATTTGGGCTTGAAGTGCATATCAGTGAGGTTGATGTCCATTTGGGATTCTGAGTCTGGGAATAACTCCGTATGGTGATTCTGGAATTGGGAGCGGGATCTGAAGTGAATTTGGATGACCGTAGGTCATTTTGGGGTCATTTGGCTAAAGATAGAAATTTGAAGGTTTATGAGAAATCCGACTGGAAGTGGAAGTTTTGACATCGAGGTTGAAATGCATTTCCGGAAGTTGGAGAAGGTCCGCAATGTTGAATATGATTTGTGTGCAAAATTTGAGGTCAATCGGACGTGATTTGATAGGTTTCGACATCGGATGTAGAAGTTGGAAATTTCTAAGTTCATAAAGTGGAGATTTGGGTGCGATTCGTGGTTTTGATGTTGTTTGATGTGATTTGAGACCTCGAGCAAGTCCGCATTATGTTTTGGATCAGGTTGGTATAATTGGACGGGGTCCGGGGGGCCTCAGGTGGATTTCGGGTGGTTAACGGAACAATTATTTGAAGTTTGAAGAAGTTAAGAATTGCTGTAATCTGGTGTGATCGCACCTGCGAGGGTTTGGCCGCAGGTGCGGAGCCACAGGTGCGGCTTGCGCTGCAGGTGCGAGAGTAGGCAGGCTTGGCTGGGGATCGCATGTGTGATGGAATTTCCGCACTTGCGAAGCCGCAGGTGCGGACAGTGGGGCGCATTGCGATTTTGGGCTGGAGTTGAGGAAACCGCAGGTGCGGGAGATTTGGTCACACCTGCGGGATCACATGTGCGGTGGTAGGACCGCATGTGCAGAAATCGATCTGGGCATAATGTTTTAAAACAAGAATTTTGGGTTAATTTGTCTTCATTTCTTCATGGCTTGGGCGATTTTGGGAGAGCTTCAAGAGAGTATTCCTTCATGCAATATCAAGGTAAGTGAATTCCTCCCGTTTGCAAATTAAATACAAGATTATATGTATGAATTAGGCATGGAATTGGTAGGAATTTGGGAAATATTGAAGAAACCTAGAAAATAAAAAATTTGGATTTTAGCCACGAATTGAGCATGAATATTTGAGTAAATTATATATTTGAGTTAGTAAGGCTATGGGTAGAAACAGAAAGAAATGTGAAATTATTGGGGTTGGTAAGGTAGGTAAGGATGATACATGATCTATTGAACATGTGTATCTAATAGATGGCTTGAAATATNATGTGAAAATGAACTCACTTGTCTAAGTGTGTTGGACAGTGATCCCCTCCTGTGGCATAAACGACTTGGTCATACAAGTCTAACTTAGCTTAACAAACTAATCTCTAAGGACTTAGTGGTAGGACTTTCTAACATTAAGTTCAAGGAAGACAAAGTTTGTGAGGCATGTGCAAAAGGAAGCAAGTAAGGTCCTCTTTCAAAAGTAAGAAAATGGTCAGTACCACCGGGACGTTGGAACTGGTTCATATGGATCTATGCGATCCTATGATAACTTTAAGTAGAGGTGGTAAGAGATATGTGATGGTGCTAGTTGATGATTTTTCAAGGTTCACTTGGACCTTATTCCTGTCATCTAAGGATGAAGCATTTTATATGTTCACCTCATTTGTTAAGAAAATTCAAAATCAATTGGGACATCAACTGGCATCAATAAGATCTGACCATGGTATTGAATTTGAGAATATTAAGTTTGCTGAGTTCTGTGATGAACATGGTGTTAATCATAATTTTTTTGCTCCTAGTACCCCACAACAAAATGGGGTTGTTGAAAGGAAAAACAGAACTCTTGAAGACATGGAAAGAACCATGCTTCTATCAAGCAAACTACCTCACAGCTTCTGGGCAGAAGCAATTAACACTGCATGCTACATTATTAATAGATGCATGACCAGACCTCTGGTAGAGAAAACCCCCTATGAATTACTTAAAGGGAGAAAGCCCATCATATCCCATCTTAGGGCTTTTGGATGCAAGTGTTATGTGCATAATAATGGCAAAGATTCTCTAGGAAAATTTGATCCCAGAAGTGATGAAGAAGTGTTCTTGGGATATTCAACACATAGCAAAGCTTATAAAATATAAAATAAAAGAACTATGTGTGTAGAAGAAAGTGTGCATTTTGTCTTTGATGAAACTAACACTTTATCTGAGAGACAGGAACCAGAAGATGAGGAGCTTGGACTGGTGAGGATCAATGACCACATTGAAGCACCTATGATAGATGGAAGAGGTGATGGACCAGGTTCAACAACCCCACGCAACTCGATAGGGGGAATTCTACATGGAAATACTGGATCTGATCCTGTTCCACAACTACAAGACAACATGGAAAAATCCAGAAGTGAACAACTGATACTCAAACCACACAGATATTAGAGTTCTCACCCTCTTAAGAACATCATAACAGACTTGAAATCTGGAATCAAAACTAGATCCTCCTTGAAAATTTGTGTGCGTTTGATGCATTTCTATCCTTGATTGAACCAAAGAACATTGCCGAAGCCCAGCAAGATGCTGATTGGGTAACAACCATGCAAGAAGACCTGAATCAATTTGAAAGGAATCAAGTATGGAACTTGGTACCCAGGCCACTAGACAGATCAGTAATTGGCACCAAGTGTGTCACGCCCCGAAATCCCACCATCGGGCCGTGATGGCGTTTAATGTTGAACCCGCTAGACAAGCCAACATGTACAGTTAAACTAACATGATAACACCGAATTAACAGAATAAGCTAAAAATAGTTCACAACTTAACAACAGAAATAAATGAGGTTTAAAGCTAAGTGAAGACAACATAATATAACGTCGCAATAATCTCTCAAAACCTGGAGTCACAAACTCACGAACTGTCTATAGAAATGCTAAATACAAAGTCTGAAAAGAAATACATGACTGTCTCCGAAAAACTAGAAGAAAATAAGACAAAAGTGAAGAACTAGGGATAGGAGAGACGCCAAGGCCTACTAACGCCAGCAGGTATACCTTGAAGCCTCTAAGGTGAACTGAAGGAGACTCCCTCAACGCTGTCCAATGGGTCCGGGTGCAGGATCTGCACAACAATAAGATGTGCAGCGTAGCATCAGTACAACCGACCCCATGTACTGAGTAAGTGTCGAGCCTAACCTCGGCCGAAGTAGTGACGAGGATAGATTTGACAACAAACGTTAACCTGTCATATTCTACAACATATATCGTGGAATAACAAGGCAAGAGATAATCAATTACGTAGGGGAATACGGGAACATACAATGGGGTAACAGGTGAAATAGAGCAGTTAATCAAGCACCTAGGAACAAACAAGAAGGCAATTTATCAGAAACATGCTAATGAAAGAAATATAATGCCAGAAATATAATAAATGGCACGGCAACACCTTTCGCGCTTTTACTCTCTTCCTCACAATGCAATGTACGATGTCAGATAACATGAATCATGACACGACATCACCCTTCGTGCTTTTACGCTCTTCCTCACGATGAAATGTACTATGTATGGTAATGTAATCATGTCACGGCATCAACCTTCGTGCTTTTAAATGTAAATCATGGCACGGCATCACCCTTCGTGCTTTTACTCTCTTCCTCACTATGAAATGTATGATGTAATCAATGTAAATCATGGCACGACATCACCCTTCGTGCTTTTACTCTCTTCCTCACTATGTAGTGTATGATATAATAAATGTAAATCATGGCATGACATCACCCGATAAGGGAAAAATATCAGTCATTATCACAAAAAATTGCCCGGCAAGGGTCTCAGCTATAACCAACCTTTTCAAGTATATCCTTTACAGTTGGGTCATCAATAGGACCATTTCATCACAAGTTCATCAACGAGGATTTTCAACAACAATCAACTTCCAAGTAGAGATAAATTCATAATACAAAGGATATGGAAGTAAGGAAAAGAGTTTCATCAAAAATGGACTCACGGGCATGCTTGACACACAATGCATAGGTACTCGTCATCTCACCTATGCATTGGACATGATAAACACTTAGCACATAGCATGCGATACCTATTCCCTCACCAAAGTTAGGCAAGTCACTTACCTCGGGTCTAAAATATAGCAATCAACCCTGTAACACCGCCTTTCCTTTAGAATTCAACTCCGGAATGGTATTATCTAGACATAATTAACTCAAGTATATCAATAATGACTCAATAAATCAATTCCATAGCCTAATTACCCATTTCCAAGCATTCTTTCAAAATACCAAAATTTGACCCCGGGCACTCTTGGTCCAAACACGAGGCTCGAACCAAAACCCGATCACCCATACCCCCACGAGCTCAAATATATGGTTTGTTTTGAAATCTGACCCCAAATTGAGGTTGAATTCCCCAAAGTCCCATATCCCTAACTCTACCTAAATCCCCTAATTTCTACTTTGTTTTTAGGATTCTAGGCCTAGATTCTAGTGTTGATGAAGGAAAAATGGAAGAAATTGGAGTTGAACTCTCTTACCCAAGTGGTTATGGAGGAGAATTAGCTTGGAGGTCGTCAATGGGGGTTTGAGGAAGAAGAGGGTGATGGAAATGAGGAAATCCCGAATGCATTCAGTTTTTAAGCTTTAAAAATCACTGGGGAAAAAATCCCCTTATTGTTCGCGAGCCCATGGCCGCGTTCGGGAAGTGTTGGCAGTCCTGACCTATGCGTTCGCGATCCTAGGTCCGCGTTCGCGAAGAACAACCTACCCAGCCCCCCAGACTAACATTACGCGTTCGCACCCCTAGGGACGCGTTCGTGTAGAAGCACTGTCCAGTGCTCCGCGTTCGCGTCTCCTTCTACGCGTTCGCGTAGAGTAAAACCCAGGCCAAGATGATTATCCTTCGCGTTCGCGAGCCCTTGGCCGCGTTTGCGAAGGGTGTTACACCAGACACCAGTAGAACATCAAAAACACCAGATTTTGCTACTTTATACACCTCGTTAACTACCCGAAACTCGCCCGAGCCCTCGGGTCTCCAAACCAAAAGCACACACACGACTCCCAAATCATCCTACGGACTTATTGAAGCATTTAAATCACCAAAATATCCTCAAAAACAAGGAATTAAACCTCAAATCTCCTAGAATTTTCTCAAAACTTCATAAGGCTTAATTATACCGATTTTGATCCGAAACTCAACATTTCAAGTCCGTTTTACACCAAATTTCAAAGATAACTCACATAACATATATTCAACCTGTTTCGGGCTTTGAAACCATAATACGGGCCCGACAACACGGTTTTCACATTAATTATCATTTTCAAAAGTCTTTATTATTTTTAGAAAATAATTTTCTCTAAAAATTCATTTCTCGGGATTGGGATCTCGAAATTCGATTCCGGGCATACGCCCAAGTCACATATTTTTCTACGGACCCTTCGGGACCGTCAAATCACGGGTCCAGGTCCATTTACCAGAAATATTGACCAAAGTCAACTCTAATCAATTAATCATTATGAAATCAACTTTTCATCAAGTTTTCACATAAAAGCTTCCCGGCTACACGCCTAGGCTAGGCACGCATATCGAGGTGAGATTAACAGAGGCTTTCGGGGCTTCGAAACACAGTGTCTGCTAAACTACACAAGATGACCTTTTGGGTCATCACAATCTCCACCTATAAAACAACCGTTCGTCCTCGAACGGGCATAGAAAAGTACCTGAATCGGGGAAAAGGTGGGGATAATGGCTCCGCATATCGCGCTCGGACTCCCAAGTAGCTGCCTCAACAGACCGACCTCTCCACTGAAATCGAATCGAAGGATAAATCTTCGATCTCAACTGTAGCACCTGCCGATCTAATATGGCTACCGGCTCCTCCTCATAAGATAGATCATTGTCCAACTGGACACCACTGAAGGCAAGTACATGAGATGGGTCCGCAATATACCTCCGGAGCATAGACACGTGAAATACTGGATGCACGACTGACAAACTAGGTGGCAAGGCAAGTTTGTAGGCTACCTCCCCTACCTTGTCCAGAATCTCAAACGGACCAATGTACCTAGGGCTCAACTTGCCCTTCTTTCCGAATCTCATCACGCCCTTTATGGACGACACCGAAGAAATATCCGGTCACCTATCATAAATGCCAAATCTCGAACCCTGCGATCCGCATAACTCTTCTGCATGGCCTGAGCTGTACAAAGTCTATCCGGAATGATCTTCACCTTGTCCAAGGCATCCTGGACTAACTCAGAACCCAACAATCTAGCCTCTCCCGGCTCAACCATCCGACTAGAGACCGGCACCGTCTACCATACAACGCCTCGTACGGAGCCATCTGAATACTCGATTGATAGCTGTTGTTTTAGGCAAACTCAGCTAAAGGCAAGAACTGGTCCCATGAACCACCAAAGCCAATCACACACCCTCGCAACATATCCTCCAAAATCTGAATAGTGCGCTGGGACTGCCCATTCGTCTGAGGATGAAATGCGATGCTCAAATCAATCTGGGTGCCCAACTCTCGCTGAAATACTCTCAAAAAATGGGAGGTAAACTGAGTACCTCGGTTTGATATAATCGATATGGGAACACCATGCAGCCTAACAATCTCTCTCATATAGATCCTTGCCAACTTTTCTGTTGAGTACGAACATGATACTGGAATGAAGTGCGCTGACTTGGTCAGCCTATCCATAACGACCCATACTGCATCGAACATCCTCTAAGTACATGGGAGTCCAACTACAAAGTCCATGGTGATACGCTCCCACTTCCACTCGGGGAAGCTGAATCTACTGCATCAAACCACCGGGTCTCTAGTGCTCGTACTTAACCTGCTGACAGTTCAAGCACCAAGCTACATAAGCTACAATATCCTTCTTCATCCTCCGTCACCAATAGTGTTGCCGCAAGTCCTGGTGCATCTTTTGCGGCGCCCGGATGAATAGAATACCGGGAACTATGGGCCTCCTATAGTATCAACTCATGAATACCATCCACATCAGGTACACAAATACGACCCTGCATCCTCAATACTCCCTTAACATCAACCCTAACCTGCTTGGAATCTCTGTGCCTGACTCTATCTCTAAGAACACATAAGTGGCGATCATCATACTGCCTTGCCCGAATACGGTCATATAATGAAGAACGGGCCGCGGTATGGGCCAAAACACCGCTAGTCTCAGAAACCTATAATCTCACAAATCGGTTGGCTAACGCCTGAACATCCAAAGCAAGAGGTCGCTCTCCGACTGATAAATAGACAAGACTACCCATACTAGCTGACTTCCGGCTCAAAGCATCGGCCACCATATTGGCCTTATCCGGATGATAAAGGATGGTAATATCATAATCCTTCAGCTGCTCTAACCATCTCCTCTATCTCATGTTCAACTCCTTCTGTTTAAACAAATACTGCAAGCTCTTATGATCCGTGAACACCTCACATGGAGCACCATACAAGTAATGCCTCCAAATCTTCAATGCATGCACAATAGCTGCTAACTCCAAGTCATGAACTGGATATATCTTCTCATGGACCTTCAACTGAAGAGAAGCATAGGCTATAACCTTGCCATCCTACATCAACATTGCACCAAGCCCAACCTGTGAAGCATCACAATACACGGTATACGATCCTGAACCTCTGGGAAAAACCAACACTGGTGCCGTGGTTAAGGCTGTCTTGAGCTTTTGAAATCTCACCTTGCACTCATCAGACCACCTGAACTGGGCACTCTTCTGAGTCAACCTGGTCATCGGGGCTACAATGGATGAAAAGCCCTTCACAAACCGGTGATAATAACCTGCTAAGCCCAAGAAACTCCGGATCTTTGTAGCTGAGGTGGGTCTAGGCCAATCTCTGACTGCTGAAATCTTCTTGGGATCCACCTGTACACCCTCTGACGATACCACATGGCCTAGAAAGGCAACTGAACTCAACCAGAACTCGCACTTGGAAAATTTAGCATACAAATGACTATCCCTCAGAGTCTGGAGGACGACTCTAAGGCGTTGCTCATGCTCCTCTTGGCTACGAGAGTATATCAATATATCATCAATGAAAACAATCACGAACGAGTCTAAATAAGGACTGAACACTCGGTGCATCAACTCCATAAAAGCGGCGGGGGCACTCGTCAGTCCAAATGACAAACAATACTGGAGCACCCCAAGGAGAGACACTAGGCCTAATGAAGCCTTTATCCAAAAAATCCTGCAACTGATCTTTCAACTCCTTCAACTCTGATGGGACCATACGATACGGCAGAATAGAAATAGGCTGGGTGCCCTGAGCTAACTCAATACAAAAATCAATATCCCTGTCAGGTGGCATACCCAGCAGGTCAGCAGGGAAAACCTCTGGAAACTCACGAACCACGGGCACCGACTCCAGGGAAGGAACCTCGGTGCTAGAATCACGAACATAGGCCAGATAGGCCGAACAACCCTTCCCGACCATGCGCCGAGCCTTCATATAAGAAATAACTCTATTAGAAGAATGACTAGGAGTTCCTTTCCACTCCAAGCGAGGCACCCCTGGCAAAGCCAAGGCCGCTGTCTTGGCATGACAGTCCAGAATAGTATAATAGGGGGATAACCAATCCATCCCCAATATAACATCGAAGTCAACCATATCAAGAAGCAAAAGATCAACCTGAGTCTCCAGACCATCCATGAATACTAAGCAAGCATGGTAGACTCGATCTACCACTGTAGAATCACCCACCGGTTAGAAAAATGCACAACAGTACTCAAGGAATCACGGGGCATACTCAAATAAAGGGAAAAATATGAAGAAACATAGGAGAATGTAGAACCCGGATCAAATAACACCGAAGCCTCTCGGCTGCAAACTGAAATTACACCTGTAATAACTGCATCAGAAGCCTCGACATCAGGCCTGGCAGGAAAAGCATAGCACCGGGTCTGAGCCCCTCCAATCTGATCCTCTCTGGGTCGACCTACTGCAGCCTGACCTCTACCTCTCATGGCATGTCCTCCACCTCTATGAGTCTGACCTCTACCTATGGCACCCCGACCGCTACCCCTAGTTGGTTGAGGGGGTGGGGGTGCGCCTGGCGCGGGAACCATAGAACGGAACCCTGATACTGAGGACCACTAGAAGCTCGGGGACAATACCTGGAAATGTACCCCGGAATACCACAAGAATAACACGGCCTCTGCTGATATGGCTGGGGACTCTGGAACTGTCCCTGTCGACCCTGATAACCACCCTGGAAACTCTGAAGCGGCGGTGTACTGATAGGTGCTGGTGGTGCACTGTGAGTTACCTGAAGTGCTGACTGATAGGGTCTGGGAGGATGACCTCTGCCTGAAGAATCTCTGTCCCCAGATGAGGCTCCACTGAAAGGACCGAAATGACGTGGCCTCTTGTCAGCCCCATGACCACCACCCTGTGACATAATCATCTCAATCCTCCTGGCCACATTGGCCGCATCCTGGAACGATATATCAGTACCTGACTCTCTAGCCATCTGAAGTCTGATAGGCTGGGCCAATCCCTCAATAAATCTCTGAACCCTCTCCCGATCAGTAGGAAGTATCATAAGGGCATGTCAGGCTAGAGTGATGAACCTGGTCTCGTACTGAGTGACTGTCATAGATCCCTGATGGAGACGCTCAAACTGCCTCTGAAGGTCCTCTCTCTGAGTAATGGGAAGGAACTTCCCCAAGAATACCTCTGAGAACTGAGTCCAAGTCAAAGGTGCAGACCCAGCTGGTCTGGCTAAGCAATGGTCTCTCCACCAACTCTTGGCTGCGCCAGATAACCGAAAAGCAGCAAAGTCAACTCCGTTGGACTCCATTATACCCGTGTTCCGAAGAACCTCATGGCAGCTGTCCAAGTAATACTGGGGATCCTTTGATGGTGAACCAGTAAAAGTAGCAGTGAATAACTTAGTGAACCTGTCCAGCCTCCACAAGGCATCCACTGACATAGTTGCTCCCTCTACTACTGGTGCTGCAATACCCGGCTGAGCTACTCCGGCTGGCTGAGGTGCCGAAGTCTGAAACTATGGAGCTAGCTGCTCTGGCGTGCGGGTGGCAGGAGTCTGGGTACCTTCCCCAGCCTGAGAGACGGCTGGTGTAGTAGGAAGAAGACCCGCCTGTGCTACACTCTCCATAAGTACGACTAGACGTACAAAAGCGTCCCGAAGCACTGGGGTAGCTATGAACCCCTCTGGGACCTGAGCTGGTCCAACTGGGACTGCCGAAACTGGGACCTACTCGTCAGACTCGACCTGAGGGTCCTCCACTGGGGCTGCTGCTCTAGTCTGAGCGTGGCCCCGACCTCGGCCTCTAGTACGGCCTCGTCCTCGACCACGACCCCTCGTAGGAGATGTAGCAGGAGTGTCGGGCTGCTGAGCAGAACCAAGGGAAGCACGCGTCCTCGCCATCTACGAGAGAATAGAATAGAAACTAAATCAGTACCCAGAATTCATATCACACGACAGAGATGAAAAGAAGTGTGGAGTCATCCTAACTTTGCAGCCTCTGGGGGATAAATACAGACGTCTCCGTACCGATCCCTTAGACTCTACCAAGTTGTCCGTGATTTGTGAGACCTAAGCATCCCAGTGCTTTGATACCAACTTGTCACGCCCCGAAATCCCACCATCGGGCCGTGATGGCGTCTAACGTTGAACCCGCTAGACAAGCCAACGTGTACATTTAAACTAACATGATAACACCGAATTAACAGATAAGCTAAAAACAGTTCACAACTTAACACCGGAAATAAATGAGGTTTAAATCTAAGTAAAGAAAACATAATACAACGTCGCAATAATCTCCCAAAACCTAGAGTCACAAACTCACGAACTGTCTATAGGAATGCTAAATACAAAGTCTGAAAAGAAATACATGACTGTCTCCGAAAAACTAGAAGAAAACAAGACAGAAGTGAAGAACTAGGGATAGGAGAGAGGCCAAGGCCCACAAACGCCAGCTGGTATACCTTGAAGCCTCTAAGGTGAATTGAAGGAGACTCCCTCAACGCTGTCCACTGGGTCCAGGTGCGGGATCTGCACAACAATAAGATGTGCAGTGTAGCATCAGTACAACCGACCCCATGTACTGAGTAAGTGTCGAGCCTAACCTCGTCCAAAGTAGTGACGAGGCTAGACTTGACAACGAACGTTAACCTGTCATATTCTACAACATTTATCGTGGAACAACAAGGTAAGATATAAGAAATTACATAGGGGAATACGGGAACAGACAATGGGGTAACAGGTTAAATAGAGCAGTTAATCAAGCACCTAGGAACAGACAAGAAGGCAATTTATCAGAAATATGCTAATGAAACAAATATAATGCCAGAAATGTAATAAATGGCACGGCATCACCCTTCGTGCTTTTACTCCCTTCCTCACAATGCAATGTACGATGTAAGATAACATGAATCATGGCATGGCATCACCTTTCGTGCTTTTACTCTCTTCCTCATGAAGCAATGTATCATGTATGGTAATGTAATCATGGCACGACATAAACCTTCGTGCTTTTAAATGTAAATCATGGCACGACATCACCCTTCGTGCTTTTACTCTCTTCCTCACTATGCAATGTATGATGTAATCAATGTAAATCATGGCATGACATCACCCTTCGTGCTTTTACTCTCTTCCCCACTATGCAGTGTATGATGTAATCAATGTAAATCATGGAACAACATCACCCTTCGTGCTTTTACTCTCTTCCTCACTATGCTGTGTATGATATAATCAATGTAAATCATGGCACGACATCACCCTTCATGCTTTTACTCTCTTCCTCACTATGCGATGTATGATGTACTCAATGTAAATGATGGCACGACATCACCCTTCATGCTTTTACTCTCTTCCTCACTATGCGATGTATGATGTACTCAATGTAAATGATGGCACGACATCACCCTTCGTGCTTTACACTCTTCCTCACCAATGCAATGACAATTATCAAAACGGCAAGGAATGCTGTGATCACCCGGCAAGGGAAAAATATCAGTCATTATCACAACAAATTACCCGGCAAGGGTCTCAGCTATAACCAACCTTTTCAAGTATATCCTTTACAGTTGGGTCATCAATAGGACCATTTCATCACGAGTTCATCAACAAGTATTTTCAACAACAATCAACTTCCAAGTAGAGATAAATTCATAATACAAAGGATATGGAAGTAAGGACAAGAATTTCATCAAAAATTGACTCACGAGCATGCTTGAAACACAATGCATAGGTACTCGTCACCTCACCTATGCATTGGACATGATAAACACTTATAACATAGCATGCGATATCTATTCCCTCACCAAAGTTAGGCAAGACACTTACCTCGGGTCCAAAATATAGTAATCAACCCTCTAACATCGCCTTTACTTTAGAATTCAACTCCGGAATGGTATTATCTAAACATAATTAACTCAAGTATATCAATAATGACTCAATAAATCAATTCCATAGCCTAATTACCCATTTTCAAGCATTCTTCCAAAAATACCAAAATTCGACCCCGGGCCCTCTTGGTCCAAACACGAGACTCGGACCAAAACCCGATCACCCATACCCCCACGATTCAAATATATGATTTGTTTTGAAATCCGACTCCAAATTGAGGTTGAATTACCCAAAGTCCCAAAACCTCTAACTCTACCCAAATCCCCTAATTTCTACTTTGTTTTTAGGATTCTAGGCCTAGATTCTAGTGTTGATGAAAGAAAAATGGAAGAAATTGGAGTTGAAGTCACTTACCCAAGTGGTTATGGAGGAGAATCAGCTTGGAGGTCGTCAATGGGGGGTTTGAGGAAGAAGAGAGTGATGGAAATGAGGAAATTCCAAATGCATTCTATTTTTAAGCTTTAAAAATCACTGGGGAAAAATTACCCTTCGTGTTCGCGAGCCCATGGCCGCATTCGCGAGCCCATGGCTGCATTCGCGAAGGGTTGGCAGTCCTGACCTATGTGTTCGCGAGCCTAGGGCCGCGTTCACGAAGAACAACCTACCCAGCCCCCAGACTAACACTACGCGTTCGCACCCCTGGGGACGCGTTTGCGTAGAAGCACTGTCCAGTGCTCCGCGTTCGCGTCTCCCTCTACGCGTTCGCATAGAGTAAAAACCCAGGTCAAGATGATTACCATTCGCGTTCGCGGGCCCTTGGCCGCGTTCGCAAAGGGTTTTACACCAGACACCAGCAGAACATCAAAAACACCAGATTTTTCTACTTTATACACCCCGTTAACTACCCGAAACTCGTCTGAGCCCTCGGGTCTCCAAACCAAAAACACACACACAACTCCAAAATTATCCAACGGACTTATTCAAGCATTTAAATCACCAAAATATCCTCAAAAACAAGGAATTAAACCTCAAATCTCCTAGAATTTTCTCAAAACTTCATAAGGCTTAATTATTCCGATTTTGATCCGAAACTCGACATTTCAAGTCCGTTTTACACCAAATTTCACAGATAACTCTCAACATATATTCAACATGTTCCGGGCTCCGGAACCATAATACGGGCCCGACAACACGATTTTCACATTAATTATCATTTTCAAAAGTCTTTCTTACTTTTAAAAAGCAATTTTCTTTAAAAAATCATTTCTCGGGCTTGGGACCTCGGAATTCGTTTCCGGGCATACGCCTAAGTCCCACATTTTTCTACGGATCCTCAAGGACCGTCAAATCACGGGTCTGGGTCCGTTTACCAGAAATGTTGACCAAAGTCAACTTTAATCATTTAATCATTATGAAATCAACTTTTCATCAAGTTTTCACATAAAAGCTTCTGGGCTGCACGCCTGGGCTACGCACGCATATCAAGGTGAGATTAACGGAGGATTTTTGGGCCTCGAAACATAGTTTCTGCTAAATTACACAAGATGACCTTTTGGGTCATCACAAAGTGGGTCTTCAGGAACAAGCTCGATGAGGATGGAACTTTTACAAGAAATAAGGCTAGACTGGTTGTTCAAGGATACAACCAAGAAGAGGGAATTGACTATGATGAGACCTTTTCTCCTGTGGAAAGATTGGAGGCAATCAGACTTCTTACAACATTTGCTGCACACATGGAATTCACTCTTCATCAGATGGATGTAAAAAGTGTCTTTCTTAATGGCTATTTGAAGGAAGATGTATTTGTAAAACAGCCTCCTGGTTTTGAAAGCAAAGAGTCACCTGATCATGTATATAAACTTGACAAGGCTCTCTATGGTCTCAAGCAAGCGCCTAGAGCTTGGTAAGAGAGATTGTCAAAATTCCTGCTGGAACATGGGTACAAATGAGGCAAGATAGACAATACTTTATTCCTAAAGGGAAAAGATCTTCTGATTGTGCAAATATATGTTGATGATATCATATTTGGGGCAACTATTGAAAAGCTTAGCAAGGAATTTGCTACATTAATGGGGAGTGAGTTTGAAATGAGTATGATGGGTGAGCTAACCTTCTTCTTAGGCTTGCAAATCAAACAAACTCCACATGGCACAATGATACATCAACAAAAGTATGTGAAAGAACTCCTCAAGAAATTCAAAATGGAGGATTCAAAGGAGATAGATACCCCAATAGCCACAACTACAAAATTGGATGTGGATGAACCTGGTTCATCCGTTGATCAGAAGACATACAGAGGGATGATTGGGTATCTACTATATCTTACTGCAAGTAGACCTGATATTGTGTTCAGTGTGGGACTATGTTCTAGGTTTCAAGCCAATCCAAAGGAGTCCCACCTCACTGCAGTAAAAGGAATTTTAAGATATCTGAAGGGCACCACCGAACTGTGCCTCTGGTATCCTAAAGGTAATAATTTTAACCTTGTAGGATATGTTGATGTTGACTATGCAGGTTTCCTGGTTGACAGGAAAACTACTTCAGGCATGGCTCACTTTTTGGGCTCCAGCCTTGTCTCTTGGGCCACCAAGAAACAAAATTCAGTAGCCTTGTCTACTACTGAGGGTGAATATGTGGCTGCAGCCTCTTGCTGTGCCCAGTTGCTATGGATCAAGCAACAACTCCTGGAATTTGGTATACATATGGAATTCATTCCTATTTACTGTGATAACACTAGTGCAATTAGTATGACTAAGAACCCGGTTCATCACAAGAGAAATAAGCACATAGATGTTAGGCACCATTTCCTGAGGGATAACTATGAAAAGGGAATGATCTCAATTGAATTCTATGCTACTGATCGTCAAATTGCTGATATATTTACCAAAGCATTGAGTAGGGAGAATTATGAGATAAACAGGCTTGAATTAGGGATGATTAAGATCACCAAATTGAAAAACAGAATTGAAAAAGAAGGAAGTTTTTTTTGGCTAGATATTTTTAATTAGGTACTTAATCAGATTAATCATTGCTCAGTACTATGTCTTTATTGCCATGCTCTTTTGCCATGTATTAATATGGTTCCCGAGTCACTAATGATGTTTCTCTATCTTTGTGAATTGAGGCAAAATAAATATTGTTAACAGGATGAACCAGGTTCATCCATGTTGGTTTACGTGACTGACAAGGTACGTTCTCATCTCCATACATGTATTAATTCAAGTACAGTCATACATGAGCAGGACTCTATCCATTTATGGTTCAAATTCGATTCTCGTACTTACCCAAATAATGAACCAGTTTCAAAAAGTCCCGTCTCAATTAATTAGCCTAGTGTTAAGGGGAAAGTAACTGTCTAATCAATGTCTAATCGTTGAAAGTTCTTAATCGATTAGGATCCTACTTGGGTTAATACACTTCCGTTGTAATCTCCCCAGCCACAAGTTATAAATGGGCCATCATTACCCATTGTGCATAAAACAACAGTCGAACCTTGTTCAACTTACTCAACTCAAAATCCCTACCGCCTGTTATTTCTTCTCTCTCTAACAAAATCAAAATCATGTCGTCTCCTCCACCAGATTCTTCTGACTCATCACCAAACAGAGATTATGATGGGGGAAACTATGAATCCAAATCAAACTCTCCCTTAGTCTATAGTTCTGAGTCTCCTAAAAATCATCAACCCCAGAACACTCTACAATCCTTGAACCAACACCAAACCCTACCCCAGCCTCCAAAACCCGTCGTGTTAAGGTTCTTGCACGTAAATTTATGGCTTCTGGTTCAAGAGTAAAATTCTTGGAAGAATTGTTATGTGCTGAGGAAGGCTCCAAACCAGAATCATCCAATGATTCATTCAAATCAGCCAATGAAGACGAAGCACCTGATTCATCTAGTGTTGAGAAAGGTATTACTGAAGTTACCTCTGATTTGAATTCTGCTGAAAATCAATTTGTGTTGGTGGGATCTGTGGTGGATGTGGAAGTGCCAAGAAGGCAAAGAAAATTTGGGAAAGAGCAAGATCTTGAGAAAGAGGGTGAAGTAGATGTGAGGGGATCCGGGGAGGATGGTACCACGCTTGCAATTTGTGGCCCCATTCTTGAAAATCTTGAAGAAGATGTCATGGTTTTAGGGGGAACTACTGAAGTTGAGGAAGCTGCTGCTGGGTTGGAGAAGTTAATGAAGGAAATAGATGAACATGTTTCTTCTGGGGAAGAAACTTTGGCTGAAAGACTGAAGAAGCGGGGGGACTCATACAACCCCAAGAAGAGAAAGACTCCAAAGTCCAAAAAGTCTAAAGCCTCAGTTCCTTCAAAGAAACGGAAGACTGCTGATTCTGTGGGTATACCTGTTCCTAGGGTACGTGCTACGAGAAATACTTTACGAGAAGAGGAGGAGAAATTGGAAAAAGCTCTGCAAGAGAGCAAAAGAAAGAAGGCAGAGAAGGGGAAAGCAAAGGTAGGGGAACCTGTTATTATTGATGATGAAGGGTTGTTGGACCTGGTCCAACAAGAAGAGGAGGCTGCCCCAGTAGTTATCAAGACACCAAAGCCCAAAAAGGCTAAGACTTCTTCAAAGAAGTCAGCTACTGTGTCCATCACCACTGGGAGTACTGCTTCGAGGACAAGGTCTAAGATAAAGAAGGTGAAGAAAGTACAGATTGTTGAGAGGGATGATGATCCAGAATGGAGTGGGGAGGAAGAGAACGAGGTTGGAGAAGTGTCTACTGACAGAGTTTCCATGTTTGGCAAGAGAAAAATCTTGAAGGGAAAATTGTTGAAGGATTTGGAGGAGCCTAGAATGAGGTATTTACTGGATTTTCTGGCAGTGCAGGGCTGGAAGGAAACGGTCCTTCGCATTGAAGGCATGCTGGTCAGAAATGAAGTTGTGGAGTTCATGGGGAATGCCACAGTCATTGGAGGCAGGGTCACCTCATTGGTCAAGGAAGTTGAAGTCTCATTTGATGCTCAGGAACTGGGAGTCATTCTAGACATTCCACCTGAGGGTTATGAAGACTACACGAGGCAGAGATGGCCTTGCTTAGATGGAATGGACTCAGCTCTCAATATCACCAGATTATTCTGCGACAATGAGAAGGAACTTGAACCCAGGGCTGTGTACAAGAGTGAGATGAAGCCTGAGGAATGTCCAGTGCTTCCCTTCTACAAACCAAGAACCCAACCTCATCTGCACCCTCCCAGCCTTAGGAATGTCCAGTGCTACCCCCTCCAAACCTATCAAGTGCCCAGTTCGGGACAATGTCTAGTTTGTTTCAATTTTTATTCTGTTTTTCTCATGTTTTGGCTATTTTGATTTTTATCTGTTTTGGTGCTGATCATCCCTGTTAATCAATGAAAGTTTGCTGTTTTGAAAAATGTCTCAATTTCTTATTTAGCTTACATTATTAGTTTCTTGTGATGATTAATCATGTTTGCACCTGCAGTTGCCTAAATTGGCCATGAGTAAGAATTAAAACTGGTAAGTATCATTTTGCAACTTTTTGATGATGCCAAAAGGGGGAAGATGTGCTGTGTGATATTTATAACTTAATGAAACTGGTTCTCAATGATTAATGCTTAAAAATATACAAAGTATTTGAAGTGTATAAAGGATAAAAGCACAGAGTTTGTCATCATCAAAAAGGGAGAATTTGTTGGCCCATGTCACTAAATGGATTTTGAAGATTGACAAATATTGACAAGTTGAACCAGGTCCATCAAAGAATACACACCTGAACGGAGCAGTTGGCATAAGAATCGTACAAGCATAGGAGATATCAGTGATTGCTGAGTATCAAAGAACTAATATGATGTCTCATAATATGAAAAGATTGCAAACTAATGAAGAGAATAGAAGTTGAATTCAGCAAGGACAGAAACGAATGAGGGAAGTTAAGTTTGATAAGAACTTGTTCTCCCAGGTAGAATCAGACAAGAACTCAACAACTGACTTTATAAATACTCAAAGTATTACTGTTGAAATTCACGACACAAAGACGCACAAAGACTAAATTGAATCAAGTTCTGAAAGAAAAATTCCCAGACATTTGCAAGCAGAAGTATTGTGCAAACGCTACAGTTCAACTAGAAGAAACAGTTCCATCTATTTATCAGTGAGTCTAGTTGGTTGTAGTAGGAGTTTTAACATTGTATCTTTTCAGCTTTAATAGAAGCAATTGTAATAGGTACACATTTTTCAAGTTAGAGTTAGTTTGAAGTCTGTAGAAATTAGCTAGATGCAAGTTGATACAAAGAGGATTAGAGTTAGTCCTAGGATTACAAAAGAGTTTATTTTGTAAGTCCG
>MDKI01178757.1:0-26771 GCA_005239505.1 Nicotiana paniculata
TAAAAATCAATGTTTGCTTCACTGAGCAGTAATCCACAGGTTTTTCTTCACTTCAATGGCTTCTCCCTTTCAAGTTATGTTTTTGGGTCTATTTATATGTTTGGGATACACCCTAAACGTGTAGGAGACTTCTATTCCAACCGGAAAACACTTAAAAATCTTCAAAACTCGGATTTGATCGGATCAGGGGCCAGGCGTTACAGGCCAAACACCTGGATAACGCCTGGCCAGGGCTGGCGTTTGGGCTCTGGAGCCTGGATAGCACCTGGCCAGGCCTGGCGTTTGGGCTCTGGCGCCTGGATAACGCCAGGCTAGGCCTGGTCTTAAGGCTCAAACGCCCGGCTATAGGCCGGTGCACTCCTCTTCGCCTCTTGAGCGTATTTTTGACGTTTTTGCATCCATTTAGCTCGGCTTCCATCTCCAATTCACCTACACATGAAATAGACTCCATTATGCACATAAAAAGTGTATTTTTATCATTTACATAAAATGTAAGGCATATAACTTGTTAAACCATGAATTCTAGCACACATCAATATTCTTGACCTTACTTTGAAAGAGTCTCAAAGGATGATGAATGAACTAAAGAGACTCAACAAAGAAGTAAAAGACTAGAAACTCAAGCTTGAGGTATGCGAAATTGAAAAAGAAGTACTTCAATATAAGTTACAAATGCAACTCAATGGCATGCGCAAATTCACCATTCATAGTTCAGTAAAGTCGAACCAGTCGACTTACAAGTCAACTGGAGAAGGACCAGCCAGAACAGAGTCCTACGTGTCACTACTGTAACAATAGTGGACATAAATATTCTTTTTGTCGATTTCGTAAGTCAAATGTCTCAGGATGGATTTGGAAACACAAAAACAATCCTGAGTCCAGTAATACTAACCAACAAGGACCCAAGCAAGCTTGGGTACCTAAAAAGAAGTGATAATTATGTTTTGCAGGAACACCACAGAAGGAGTCGCAAAGGAAAATGGTACTTGGATAGTGCGTGTTCTAATCACATGACATGTGACAAAAACCTGTTTAAAGAAATTACAAAAATAGACGGAGGAAATGTCAAATTTGGTGATGACTCAAAAGGAAAGATAGTCGGTACCAGAACAGTTCCTTTCAATAATAACTGTGATATCACTGAAGTTTATCTGGTTGACGGACTTAACTACAATCTTCTGAATATAATTCAGCTATGCGACTCAGGGTATGAAGTAAAGTTCAAGAAAACAGGTTAGTCATGCGAGCATGCATCTGATAGAGAAACTTTCCAAGCATGATTTAGTTATTGGTTTGCCTAAACTCAATATCTCTAGAAATCATGTATGTGATACATGTCAGATTGGTAAACAAATTAGAAACTCTTTTAAAAACAAAGATATTGTATCCACTTCAAAGCCCTTGCAATTGCTTCATATGGACTTATTTGGACCTATTAGAACTTCTAGCATAGGAGAAAAACGATATGCATTCGTTATTGTTGATGATTACTCAAGTTTTACTTGGGTGATTTTTCTATCTCACAAAGATGAAGCTTTGAAAAATTTTGAGATCTTCTATAAAAAGGTCGAAAGATAAAAGGGGTATCTTATTACAACAATTCAAAGTGATCATAGAGGAGAATTTGAAAGCAGGTCATTTGAAGATTTATGCAATGATCAAGGATACGCCCACAATTTCTCTGCTCCAAGATCACCCCAACAGAATGGAGTTGTTAAACTAAAAAATAGGACTTTATAAGATATGGCAAGAACTATAATACTAGAATATTCTTTGCCAAATCACTTATGGGCAGAAGGAGTAAATACAGCTTGTCACATTCTCAACTGATGCCTCATAAGACCCATCCTGAAGAAGACTCCTTATGAATTGTGGAAAGGTAAATGTCCCAATATAAGTTACTTTCATCCGTTTTGAAGCAAGTGTTTCATTCACAATAATGGTAAGGACAATCTTGGAAAATTCGATCCAAGAAGTGACGTTTTTCTGGGTTATTCATTAAATAGTAGATCCTTTAGAGTCTATAACAAATGCACATTGTGTGTAGAAGAATAAGTACATGTTATCTTTGATGAAAATAACACTTCGGTCGAGAAAGGAATTATTGCAGGTAATAAAGATCAAATTCAAGAATTTCAGGAGACAAGCAAATCTCAAGAGTCGACTAATAAACTTGATGGTGTAATGGAGTCAACTAATGAGATCAGCAACAGTCAGTCAGAATCTATGAAGGAGTCAACTACTCATACAATTCGTCCAAATGAATGGAGAAGTGAACCAGAATATCCTCAAAAGTTCATCATAGGAGACCCAAGCGAAGGTATGAAAACCAGGGGAGCTCTCAAGAAGAAAGCAAACATAGCACTGATTTCCCAGATTGAACCAAAGAAAATAGAGGAATCTCTGAAAGACTCAAGCTAGTTAAAAGCAATGCAGGAAGAGCTAGATTAATTTGACAAAAATCAAGTGTGGAAACTGCTGCCTAAGCCTGAAAATGCTCCCGTAATTGGAACAAAATGGGTTTTCAGAAATAAGCTAAATAAGGATGGAAAGGTTGTGAGAAACAAAGCCAGATTAGTTGCTCAAAGATACTCACAACAGGAAGGAGTCGACAACGATGAAACCTTTGCTCCAGTAGCTCGACTAGAATAAGTACGAATTTTTCTTGCATATGCATCCTTTAAAAGATTTAGGCTCTTCCAGATGGATGTTAAAAGTTCCTTTTTAAGTGGTTTTATTGAGGAGGAGGTATATGTAAAACAACTCCCTGGATTTGAAGATTCAAAGTTTCCCTACCATGTGTATAAATTGAACAAAGCATTGTATGGACTCAAACAAGCTCCACGAGCATGGTACGAAAGACTTAGCTCATTTCTTATTGATCACGGATTTACAAGAGATGATAAGGAAGACAAAAAAAAGCACCAGCGGAACATGTCAATTACTTGGAAAAGCATTGATATCTTGAAACAGTAAAAAGCAAGGATCAGTTGCACTATCCACAATTGAGGTTGAGTATATCGCCATTGGACAATGTTGTGCACAATTACTATGGATGTCTCATCAATTGAGTGACTATGAACTATTATTTAAACCCATTCCAATGTTTTGTGATAACTCTACTGCTATATGTCTCTCAAAATATCCTGTACATCATTCTAGGGAAAAGCATATAGACATCAAGCATCATTTCATTAGAGATCGTGTTCTTAAAGGGAAATATAGAATTATCTTTTGTTGGAACTATGGATGAATTAGAAGATATTTTCACTAAGTCTTTACTTGAGGACAGATTTTGCTTTTTAAGAGAATTACTTGGTATTATTTCGATTGATCATTAATATTAGTACCTATGTGATATTTTTATATTTTATATGCCTAATGTTTAAACTTTGTCTTTTCCTAATAATTAATTGCGCCTCCGAACCTTTATTTTCCTCTCTTTTCACATCAGTTTCAGCTTTCAAAGAAGGAAAACCAATCATCACGCATGTTCAACTGACACCCTTTCCTTTCCTGTACCCAACCGTCAGAAACCCCTTCTTTTAATCTCTGAAATCCTCTTTCAATATCCATCATTACCATCGCCTAGAAACCCTCTCTGAAACTCTCTTCAACCAAGTTTCTTCCATGGCTAAACACTCTAAAAATCCCTCAGCCTCCACCAGGAAAAGTACTCGCTCCAGGGCAAAACCCTATTCCTAGCCTCCA
The DNA here is from genome assembly GCA_005239505.1 of Nicotiana paniculata. Lineage (NCBI taxonomy): Eukaryota > Viridiplantae > Streptophyta > Magnoliopsida > Solanales > Solanaceae > Nicotiana > Nicotiana paniculata. Next base: position 3,712 of record MDKI01178757.1, read on the forward strand.
GACAAGTAGACCTAGGGTCTGACCATTCATAAGGTTTTGCATCCTCTCAGGCGGAACTCTCAGATCGTTCTCATACTTTAGGAGAAACATCCCTAGGAAAAATACCTTTGGAAGAACCTCCTGAATCCTTTACTCTAAGGAAATCGAAAATAGACCTCTGTAGTTCTATAGAGTCTGACCTAAATTTCTGGGATTCTCCAAACAGGAATTTTTTCATTGCTCTGAAAGACAAGTTAATCACTCATGGCAGAGTATTCGACCTTGATAACATGGAAGCCCTAAACTGTAAGGTAAAAAATCTGTTTGTTTATCAAAGCTGGTCAAAATTCTTTTCCGTTCCCCCTCCTAAAGTTTATGAACCCCTAGTGAGAATGTTGTATGCAAATTTTTGCTTTAGTAAGTCTGACTAGTTGGAATCCTTAGTGTTAGGAAAGCGCATTGTTCTTGATTGTGTCATGTTTGACTCAGTTTTCCAGTGTAAGTGTTCTGGATTTCCCATACGTTTCAAAAATTCTTGCCCTGATGATTTTAAAATCACCTTTGATCAAGCAAAACGTTGTATTGCTGAGTGTTCATCTGAATCCCTCCCAAACCAGTTAGGTCCAAGTGATGTTAGATTTGAAACTCGTGTTCTATCCCTCATTGTTGCAACTATTATGCTCCCTCATACCGGCTCTTTCTACACCCTCTCTCAAAGAGATACCTTTCTTGTCTATTGCCTTGTGAAAAAACTCAAGATCAAGCTGTCCTCCTGGGTAATAAATTTTATGATTGAAAGTGCTGTGATCCCACCAATCTTCCCTATGTCATGGCCATCACTCACATTCTGGAAGCTCATAATATTTCTATCTATGAATATCCCTTTATCTCTATTTCAAAATCTTACAATTCTAGGGTGTTTGCTAGTATGGGATATGTGTGTGTGAAGGGCTTCTGGGTTAAGAAACAGAAAGGTGAGGTCAAGCATGTTCAACCTGATCCAAAGACCAAATCCTCTATTTCCTATCACAATCCTAGTAATCCTGACCTTGCTGAGAAACTGATTGCCATTGACAATCAGCTGTACACCATCAAAGATCTTCTTGCTGCTACTCAGTCCACTGTTAGGGACATTCATGTAATCAGTTGATCAAAGCTAGCATTGGCTGAGACAAACACTCCATCAAGCCTGTCATGTACACCCTTGAATACCTTGACTGCATTTTCCCCAACTCTGAGAACTGTAACTCTTATCTTTGAAACATCTCTTGCATCGTTAGTGTGGAAGTTTTAGACAATTTTTTTGCTGTGCTTTTTTGGACTGGATAACCAGTCGTTTGATGTTTTTTTTTTCCTCCCTTTGTTTTTCTATAACTCCGCATGCATATCATGCCTCTTATGCTACAAATCCTGCTTTAGTATCTGGTATATTGTTGTTTTATCCCCTCTTTGCTGATGTCAAAAATAGGGACAAGGAATATATATGTTCATGCAGGTACATCCATTACAAGGGGAGTCGACTATAGATACTACAGGAGAAGTCGACTAAAAGAAGTAGTCTCAATGGCACATCTTGAGGGGGAGTCATGGATCCTACAGAAGAAGTCAACTAAAGGAAGTAGTCCCAACGGCACCTGTTGAGGGGGAGTCAACTGCATTCACTGAGGGAGAGTAAAATACAGGGAACTTAACTGATGTTCACATATATTATTTTTTGTCATAATCAAAAAGGGGGAGATTGTTAGGTTTTAGTTTTAATGATGAAAAATAATATAATTAATTTTGGTGTAGAGACTCAAGGAAATCAACCAAGATCGAAGTGCACAAAGAGAAACAATCAAAGCTGAAGGAAGAAATCAATCAAAGATTGATTGAAGCATTCAAAAGGAAAAAAGAAGCACTAAAGATCCGGCAAGAAAATCCATCTGAGATTGATTGAAGCGGAAAAGAAGCATTGAAGATCCGACAAGATAATCAATCAGTAGTTATTACTGGAAGGACCCAGAATTAAGGAGCAAATTCGGCTTTGTCAAGAATTATAGATGGAAAGCTGATAAAGTCCACTCATCAAGGAAGAGCAACGACAATTAACCTTATTCTTGGAAAGAATCATTTTTTTTTCAAGGATTAAATCTCTTGGGTTGGCAAATCTCTTCAGTAACGGCCTCCTTCAAAGTACTTATACGCAACCTTAAGTCTTAGAGAAATATACTTTGATCAAACCAAATACTCTCTCTTTGTTCTACTACAAACAAACATTGTAGCTCTACTAGATCTGTTGTGTAACAAGTTAGAGAAAAAAAAGAGAAAAATATTGGCGAGGAATTGTATCAAGAAAAGACGAGTGACATAGAAACTAAGCTATTGGTGTAAACCACACCATTCACTTTGTACTCAAGAAACTCATTCACTGAAAGAGAACTCTCTTGCAACCCAAGGTGACTGGACTAGGATTCACATTGAATCCGAACCAGTATAATTACTCCGATGTCTTTAATTCATGCTCTTTACTTCTGCATTTTAAATTTTACACTTCTTATTATCTCGCTAATACATCTAGTCGACTAATTGAAAAACTAGTCAACTTATAATAATTATTTTTAAAAATAAGCAATTCACCCTCCCCCCCCCCCCCCCCTCCCCGTACTTTCATCTCTTTTGTTTCTCCATTGAGAATTTTCCTTGCAAAATATCATTATCATAGTCAATTCTATGGTGGTCCATGTTATCAACTTGTGATATGACTTGCTTTATTCCGGCTTGTCTCATAACCCGTAATGGAGCATAAGGTTGAAGTCCTCGAAGTCAATGAGAACCAAATAAGGTAGCATTTTTTCGCAGATTACCAATTTCTCAGAAGGATACTAGGAAAACATCCATTGAATCGAGGTGTCAGCCAACTTGCTAAGTAACTTGCCACATCCTTTAACGTTATTTGGACACTTGAATAAAACCACTAGGACCATGAATGAAGTCATATGATTAGCATCTATCTTGTTTGTAAAGATCTTGACTTCCATTGATCTTTTGGAGATGCTCCATAAACTACAACTGCAGCAATAAATTGCATCCCTCGAAATGTTTAGCTCCCTTCCTGCAAAGGCTCAAAGCTCGGTACATATCTGCAACAATAATTGGTACTATGATGTATTGCTTGTCCCCAATGCCATTAAATAATGCATCAGTAATCATAACAAGTCGGGTGTGAATGCCCTTTTTTACTCCTCGAGGAAATACTACAAGCCCAAGAAACAAACTGCAAAAAGGAATATCTTCTTTCGCTTCAAGAAGCATGTGAAGAGAACACCTCTCGATGTCGTAGAAAAATATCTGAATGACCAAAGATGTCGAACGAATAGTGAATGAGGTACCTTGGATTCTTTCAAATTCTCTAGCCCTATTTCTTTCTCAAACTAAAACTTCTCAAGGAACTCTTTTGGTTATGGATTTTGTGAAATAATCATGCCACTGCTCTACTAAGAATGTGTACCTTTCCATAACTAACTTACGTTCTCTATGAAGCCTGATTTTTTCTAACAATAGTGTCATCTCATTTTCCCCGAACCTGAATACGACTCTATCTTCATCCCAAAAGGTGACTGTAGCCTCAATTATTTTTCTACTTCCATAAGTAACGGTAGATGACCCAACTTTTTTTGTACTTTGAATTGTCTATTTTCTCCTAAGTATTCCTATCATGCCTTCAATTGAGAAGGGAAGTTCAAAACCATGCCAATCTTTGGGTAAACAACATCTTAATTCATGATTTTTTGCATCACATAAAAAAGATTAATCCTACTCATTTTTTTCTTTAGGAGTAAATGATCCACATAATTAGTGTGTTCATCTTTCAAATAATGCACATAAAGTATGAATAGGCGTCACTCGGGGTTATAAACCCACTTGGTATTTGTATAAGCTAGCTAATGGACTTAATACACCTAGGGCATTAAGCCTCTTACGTGTGATGCATGTCCCTAGGAAGGATTTTGGTTTAGCTCTATCCTGGGTGACTAAGAGTGGATTTTTCTAGACTGGTCTTACCCAAATGAATAATTTGAGAGTGAAAATCCTGTGACTATTGACTGCACCGCTTTTCGATTTACCCATAAACTTTTTCTTAAAAGGTATTTTTTTTAAAAAGTGCACTATCGTAAATTACGTAACTGCTAGGTTGGTATGAGTTTGTATGAATTTTCTAAAAGTGGATGAAGTGAAAACAGAATGACAATTTATAAAAGATAGCAATTACAATTTATAAGAGGTAGTATATTATCACATTAGGCAATAAACAAAGAGAAACATTCACAAAAATACAAATTCATTTTTATTAACCTAAGTTTGTTATGGTTTAAAACCTAAATTATCCAACGGAGTCACCGAGCTGTTATACCTCATTTAATACAAGTCAAATTAGAGTATAACCTACTGAAAACTCATAGGTTTAATTAATTTTAAAGGAATCACCACCTAATTAGTCTAAGGTGAGTTAGAACACCTATTATTAAAATGCTTGAGTTAAACTCCATTTTGTGGTCTTAACCTAAAGATTCTAAGTAAGGATTTTAAATATTCTAAAATGAAAGTTTTTAAGACACTTTTTAAAATCTGTTAATTTGGTTAACCGCACCAAACTTACGTTAATAACTTAAGACTTATTAAAAAGTAGTGTTTAATATATTTTAACTAAATATAACTTATAAATTAGTGGTTTATCCTCGAGAATATTACTGTGTGAAAAAGTTTATAACTAATACATACATAGATTTGGAGGATGTGGCCCTTTTGAGAAAAACTCATTACTAACTGTTTGTTTATCTTCAAAATTTGTCAAGGGTCAAAGATCATTGAAACCTCATTATTTAAAAAATAAAAGAAGATCTGCCAAATCAATTCCCAAGTCACGTTTCAAGGAAAGGTAGTCTAAGTTTCGTACTCCTCCTGACATTTTAAAGAAAGGTTTTTCTCATAGGCCTAAAAATGCTATCTCCAACACACTTGGAGATTATAATCTTTAAGGTACTTAATACTTGACTATAATTCCACATGATAAAAATTAATCATCAGTCATAGTTCCAAACTAAGATAAAATTGATTCATATAAGTAACTAAAATTTAGACAAAAAAAATAGTGAAGAATATCGACAGCCGCTATATGCGACCCCAAGCAAGTTCTGCTTGTTTTTCTTGATGTCCGATGTAGCCTAAGACTCCGTGGTAATGACTCCATGCTAGTGCGAGGTGAGTCTTCCATTAAGACTCATATTGCTCCAAGTATTTTTTGTAGGCAGTGAACGGGTGTGGATACTGTCGTCGGTAGTCGAACTTCCTCGCTCTGCGCAACTTAGTTAGGACAATGTTGAAAATCTCTGGAACGGTTGAAAATCAAGAGAGATCCGTAAGAGTAAATTTGGGTTTTACTTCTCAAAGAAAAATAAGTTGAAAACAATAGCTATTGAGGGTTATACTCGTGGGGTTTATTCAAAACTATTGAGGATGTTAGTATTTATGTAGGGGTGGGATTACGACTTCAAAATTGAACGTTTGAAATCAAACGTTAGGGTCAACATAGATTTGACAGAGGGAAGAAATTTCTTGGTAAAATAAAAATTCAAGCGATTTGGCTTTAGATTTTACCCGAAGTAGTGAGATTTTGATCTGAATAGATGAGATTCGAATATGTAATGTCACGACCAAAAATCTACTAAAGGTCGTGATGATGTCTAACACTGCCGTCAGACAAGTCAACAGTGAATGATTAACTTAATTACTCATTTTAGTATTTTTGAAATCAAAATTTTCATCAATTAAATAGTAAGAAATAGAATTTACAGGGTAAATGATAGTATTTTCACAACTACCATAAGGAACAACCCGTAAGCACCCCAAAAATCCGGTGTCACAAGTGCATGAGCATCAACTAGAAAATATAATAAAATACAACTTCTGTCTGGAATACAAATTAGATAGAAGAATATAAATAACTCTGATGGAGACTCTGTAGGATGCGGATCGTAACATGAAATGCAGCTCATGGTAAGTCCCTGCAACATCCGCGCCTCTGCGCCCAGTAGACCGCCAGATGTTTATGTACCTGCACAAAAATGTGCAGGAAGTGTAGCATAAGTACGTAAATTCACACGTACTCAGTAAGTATCTAGCCTAACCCCAGAGAAGTAGTGACGAGGGATCGACATCGACACTTACTAGTGGTCTAATAAGACAGATACAATAAGAAGTAAACATATATGGAGCAGGGTAAAGAAATGAAATGAAAAAATATAAGAACGTGGTACAATCCTCCTCTCTACAATAAACTCAAGCTCTCAAGTCTCAATTAGAAATTTTCTCCTCAACCGGAGCATATATATAATGGATCTCACCAGATAGGACGTAATAATTCAAATTAGGAAGACCCATAGATACACCGACTTCTTGCCAAATATTACGCACAATTCCATGAGAGTATTTTATAGAAATACCGAGGAGTACGGCCCGATCCCATCATAATTTGTGCATTGCTGAGGGTCGAACGGCACGGACCATAGATATATCTATTATACTGTTGAGGCGAATGACCCGCTCCCATGAGAGTGTGGTACATAATCCAGCCGAGGCGAACGGCCCGACCCCATCATAATTTGTGCACTGCCGAGGGTCGAATGGCACGAACCATAAATGTATCTATCCTGTCGAGGCGAACGGCCCGATCCCATTAGAATAAGAAACTTTAACGATTCCTTGACCCCACTCACGAAGGGACATGTGAGTTATAAGGAGCTTTGAGGAAACCTTTCGATGAGAACGTATAACGCTGGAGAAATTCGTAAGAGGAGTACAATTATTCCGCGACAAATCATGAAACTCGTCAAATCTCTACAATAGCAAGTCTATTGTCATGACCCAAAATCTATTAAAAGTCGTGATGGTGCTGGACACCATTGTCAGGCAAGCCAAAAATAAATACTTAATTCGGTTCTCATTTTAATATTTTTGAAATCATATTTCCTTCAATTAAATAGTAAAAGATGGAATATACAGAGTAAATAATGATATTTTCAACAATTTCAATACAGAAAAACCCATAATCACCCCAAAATCTGGTGTCACAAGTGCATGAGCATCAACTAGGAATATAAAATAAAATACAACATCTGTCCGGAATACAAATTGTACAGGAAAATATAAATACTCTGAAGGAGACTCTGCCGGTTGCGGGTCGTAATATGGAATACAGCTCACCTAAGTCCCCACATGCATACTCGTCTCTGCTCTCACCAGGTCACTAGACATATATGTACCTGCACAAAAATGTGCAGCAAGTGTAGTATGATTACGTAAATCAACGTGTACCTAGTATGTATCTAGCCTAACCTCGGAGGAGTAGTGACGAGGGGTCGACATCGACGCTCACTAGTGGTCCAATAACATCAGGTACAGTAAAGAGGTAAGTAAATACGAGGCTGAGTAAATGAATGGAATAAACAAGTACAAATCTCGTGGTACAAATCCCCCTCTTTATGATGAACTTCATCTCTCCATTAGAATTTCCCTCCTTAATCGGAGCATATATATAGATATAGTGGATCTCATCAAATAGATCGTCATAACTCAAATCAGGAAAACTCACAGATACACTAGCTTCTTGCCGAATATTACGCACGATTCCATGAGGATATGATATAGGAAATGTCGAGGCGTACGGCCCGATCCAACATAAATATTTAAAATTGTGCACTGCCGAGGGTCGAACGACACGAACAATAGATGCATCAATTAAAATGTCGAGGCGAACGACCTGCTCCCATGAGAGTGTGGTACATAAATCCTGCCGAGGCGAACCGCCCGATTCATAAGAGTGAAATACATAATTTTACCGAGGCGAACGGCCGATCCCATTGGAATAAGAAGTTTTGACGGGTTCTTGACCCCGCTCACGAATAAATCTGTGAGTTGTAATTTCTTTAATAAAAACCTTTTAATGAAACATATATACATAACGGAGACATGCCGTAAGAGGACAAAAAATTATCCAGTGACTAATCATGAACCCGTGAAGTCTCTACAATAGCAAGTCTAGTCTCAAGTAGAAATGTAAAACAAAGGAATTTAATAGGCGATAGACTGCTCAAATAGTACAACTATAGCATGATGTGAACCTAAGTCTACCCGGACAATTATATGAATGTATCTACGTACAGGCTCTCGTCACCTCGGGTGTACGTATCCCCCACAACAAGTAGCATACATCAATATACAACACATAGGGGTAATTTCCCCGTCACAAAGTTAGACGGGAGACTTATCTCATCTCAAAGCTCACTTTCCGGTCCGAAATTGTGCTTTAGATCCTCAACTCGGTGCCAAACGACCCGAAACTAGTCAAATGTTATATAAAATAGTCAATACATGCTCAAGAGTTCACCCCTAACTATTAAAGTGAATTTCCAACCCAATTTGAAGAATTCCTAAAATTCACCCCCAGGCCCACGTGCCCGTATTTCGAAATTTTTTGAAGATAAACACTACACATAACAACATGAACTCAAATATATGATTTGTTGTCAATTTCATGCCGAAATTCGTGGTCAAAATTCAAAACTATAATTTTTTAGGTTTTCCCTCAAAATCCTAAATTTTCTATAAATTTTCATGTCTAAATCTATATATAATCTGAGTATTTAACTTACAATAGGTGGGAATCACTTATCTTGACATAGATGACGAAAATCTCCCTTCCAAGAGCTCCAAAATTCGCCAAACCAAATGAAAAAAGGAGGAAAATGGCCCAATCCCGTCTTTAAAACAATATGCCAATGCCAGGACCTTCTTCGCGTTCGCGATCAAAGACTCGTGTTCGCGAAGGCTTCAGACTCCAATGCTTCGCGTTCGCGGCTGAGCTCTGCACTCACGAAGGCCAAACCACTCCAGGCCCCCACTCCCTCTTTCTTCTTCGCGTTCGTAACCTCTGTGTCACGTTCGCGTAAGCTTGCTCCAAATCCCCTCCGCATTAGCGACCCCTGTGTCGCGTTCGCGTAGAACAAAAACTCTCAGCGCACATTTCCTCTTCGCGAATGCGTGAGACCCTTCGCGTTCGCGAAGGACAACACCAGACACCAGCATCAGCCAATTCGAAACATGGAAAAATGGTCTGAAACCACTCCGAATCACACGCGAGGCCCTCGAGACCCCGTCCAATCACACAACTCAGTCCCATAACATAACACGGACCTGCTCGAGACCTAAAATCACATCAAACAACATCAAAATCATGAATCGCACCTCAATTCAAGCTTAATGAACTTTAGAACTTCAAACTTCTATATTCGATGCCGAAACCTATCAAATCACGTCCTATTGGCCTAAAAATTTTCACACGATTTACATTCGACATTACGGACCTACTCCAACTTCCGGAATCGCAATCCAACCCCGATATCAAAAATTCCACTCCCGATCAAATTCCTCAAAACCTTCAAATTTCTAGCTTTCACCAAATGACCCTGAAATGACCTACAGACCTCCAAATCCACATTCGGACGTGCTCCCAATACCAGAATCACTATCCGGAGATATATACTCAGAATCCCAAACGGGCATCGATAACATTGAAATACACCTCAACCCAAATTTATGAAATTCTTCCAAAATGCCAACTTTCCACAATAAGCGCTGAAACGCTCCCGGGCCATCCAAAACACGATTCGGACATACGCTCAAGTCTAAAATCATCATACGAACCTGTTGGAACCTTTAAATCTCGATTCCGAGGTCGTCTACTCAAAAATTACTCTTTAGTCAATCCCTCCAACTTAAGGCTTCCGAAATGAGAATTTATTTTCAAATCAACTCTTTCCCGAAATTCAATTCCGACAACGCGTACAAGTCATAATACCTGAAGTGAAACTGCTCAAGGCCTCAAACCACCGAAAGACGCTCTAGAGCTCAAAATGATCGATCAGGTCATTACATCTATCACTCTACGCACGTCTAGTCTCAAGTAGTAATGTGAATTAAAAGAATTTAATAGGCAAAAGATGACTCAAATCGTACAGTTATAGCATGGCGTGAACCTGAGTCTACCAGGACAATAACATGAATGTAGTGTACGGACTCTCGTCACCTCATGCGTACCTAGCCCCTGTAATAAGTAGAAAATATCAATTACAACACCTAGGGGTAGTTTCCCCCTCACAAAGTTAGACAAGAGACTTACCTCGCTTCGCAACCAAATTCAAGATTCCAATAAAATGTTGCCTCACGAATTGGTGTCCGAAAGTTTCAAATCTAATCACAAACAATTCAATATACTCAACACAAATCGTAGGAATTAATTCCATATGAAATTACTAATCTTCCGAATAAAAATCTAAAATTCATCTCAAAATTCAACAATGGAACCCATGTCTCAAATCTCGGAAAAACTCACGAAATCCGAACACCCATTTCGAGACGAGTCCAACCACACAAAAATTATCAAATTCCAACATCGGATTGCCTTTCAAATCTTCATTATAGATTTTTGGAAGATTTTATAAAAATCTAATTTTTCTTCCATTAATTCACAGATTCATGATGTAATTAAGTATGGAATCATGAAATATAATCAATATAGGATAAGGAACACTTACCCCAATATTTTTCCTTGAAAATCTCTCAAAAATCGCCCTTTCCCGAGATCCAAATCATTAAAAATAGAAAATGGGACGAAGTCCCATTTTCAGAACTTAAATCTGTTGCCCAGTCATTTACCCTATGCTATCGCGGCCAACTCTCACGATCGCAAAGCACAAAAAATTTTCAGCAATTTGTTACTTTATGCGATCGTGGCCATTCTCCCGCGATCGCGAAGAACAAATTTTTCCCAATAGCCTTCTCTAGTTCTTTCATATAGCCTCTAGTTTAATGTTCATAACTTTCTATACAAACCTACAAATGATAAATAGTTTAAGTTTTTGAAAATTAGACACCAAGATCTAGAACTTTCATGTTTTGGTCATCTCCCAATTCCTTATAGATTTTGAGATATAAGCTTTCAAAGTCAGCCCTATGTAACACAAATTTTTTCTTCGCGATTTCCGAATATCTTCCCAGACAGCCTGTAGTGTACCAATAATAACTTCTTGTGAATAACTCCAAATTCCAAATGGTTTATTTTTCTGAAAAATTTATACAAAGGACTACAACTTTTATTTTTGGATAATCTCCAAATTCCTTATAGATTACGAGATATAAGCTTCCAAAGTCAGGTTAGTGCAACAGAATATTTCCTCTATGCGATAGCGAAAGTTCTTCCGCGATAGTGAACACTGGCCAATTTCTCCCATTTTACTCATTGATATCGCAGTCCTTTCCCCACGATAGCATAGCATACTGCTTTAGCCAATAACCAACAGCTAAAAATGGCCTACAAATGGTCTGAAACCACCCAGAAACTCACTTGAGCCCCTCGGGTCCCCGTCCGAACATACCAACCAGTCTCAAAACATATTACAGACTTAGTCGAGGCTTCAAATCACATCAGACAACTCTAAAAACACTAATCACACCCCAATTCAAGCCTCATGAAAATAAGAAATTCCAACTTCTACATTCAATGTCGAAACCTATCAAATCAATTCCAATTGACCTCAAATTTTGCACACAAGCCATAATTGACATTACAGACCTACTCTCACTTCCGGAATCAGAATTTGGCCCACATATCAAAAAGTCCACTCCCTGTCAAACTTCCAAAAATCTTCAATTTCTAACTTTCGCCAAAGGACCCCGAAATGACCTACGGACCTCCAAATTCACATCCGAATGCGCTCCTAAGACCAGAATCACCATACGGAGCTATTCCCAGGCTCGAAATCCCAAACGGACATTGATAACACTGAAACACATTTAAACCTGAATTCATGAAATTCCTCCAAAATGCCAACTTTCGCAATAAGCGCTGAAATGCTCCCAGATCATCCAAAATTCGATTCGGACATGCGTCCAAGTCCAAAATCATCATACGAACTTGTTGGAACTTTCAAATCGTGATTTCGAGGTCGTTTACTTAAAAGTAAAACCTTAGTTAGTTCCTCCAACTTAAGCTTTCGAGATTAGAATTTTCCATCTGAATCAACTTCGAACTTCCCGAAATTTAATTTCGACTACATATGCAAGTCATAATACCTGAACTGAAGCTACTCAAGGCCTCAAATCGCTGAATGACGAGCTAGAGCTCAAAATAATCGGTCGGGTCGATACATGTAGATACATGAATTTGGGGATAAAAACAATTTTTCCTTCAAAGATAGTTCTGTCGAAAAGTTTTTCCTCAAAATGGTGTGAACAAGAATTGTTTATGGCTCAAGAAAGGCTGAAAATTGTATAAAATGGTAAACATTGGAGAAGGAGGCAATGCAGAGAGGGGGGGGGGGAGGGGAGAGAAGCGGATGAAACTCTAGTCAATTAGGGTTGTAAGATTTTTTTTGTGTGAGAAAAAATTCTGACCATTAGATTGGATGAATCTATGCTGAGATTAAGTTTTAGGATAAAGAAAAATAAATAAGTGCTATCGGAGTTCTCCAGAAGATGTGAAAATTAATCCTAACCTTTGATTCAAAATAGACTTAATCTAATGGAGACACGTGGTGAAAGAGTGAGGTAGCGTGTGAAGAGATGAAAAAAGCGCGTGTCTTGGTATGCAAAGGTGTGTGCTAGTTGTGCATATGTGACCATTTGGCGCCTAAATGACGCTTAAGTGGAGCTTATATGGAGGAAGAGTAAAGTAGGCGGCCTGGTGGTATGAGCCTCCGATTTGGACTATTTTGTGGGCCCATTTGGTTTTTTTCCTTTTTCTTTTTGGGTCAAATAAATCTTAAACATGTATTCTAAGGATTGATCTCTTTTTGAATAATAATTAGACTTTACCAAGATTACCCAATTTGCATTTATAATTTTTTTTTTCATTTTATAATTAAGTTTATTATGCTTCCATTATTCCAATAATTTATAATAAAATATATTATATTTTATAGTGATAAAAACTAATAGTTATTATATATGCATGCATTTATATGTATAGAAAATAAATTATAATTAACAAATAATCTGGTATTAATATTAGATGCATTATTGTTGAATAACAAAATGATGATTAATTAACTAAAAGATGACGATATAATTATTTATAATATGCTATATTATATTTAGACGAAATTTATATTTTTTATTTAAAAATAAATGTTGAAATTAGAAAAATACAACAAATATTTTGGAATAAAAATAGGTCAGATATATTTAATAAATGGCGAAATACATAAACCGTTCATTTAAGTTATCCTCAACGATCAGTCAGACACCCTAACTGAGCCAATGACCAACTAAACACCTCATATGTCTATTAAGAGCGTCAACTAAACACCCAAGCATGACTTGGCATATCGCGTGTTGCACACTCATGTAATAGCATGTTGCCTCAAATTTTAACTCATTTCCAGCTGTAATAAATGGGTGTAATTTCTATTTTTTCCTTAATCTCATTTCATACCCAAATTGAGAAGCCTAATTACCACTTCCTCTTTCTTCTCTCTATCTCCCCTACTTGTGACTAGGTTCCACCATACTATCTTACCAAAATTTGCACTCACGAGCTCTAACCTAGGTTTTTCCACAAGAACATGCTTTTTGTTTTCTAATTTCTCAGTGCGTTTATTTATGAGAATGGTAAGGGAATGTGGAGGTGGTGTGATACTAAAAGAGAGATAGGAGATTTGCGTTTTTTTCAGTGAAAAAAATGGAGAGCTTGCCTTGATTTGAGATGTAAAAATGGTGAAAATGACATGACAATAAAAAGGGCATAAAAGTAGCAAGAAGAGAAAAAGCTTCATTTTGATTTCATTTCCAGTTGAAGAAGACGAGGTGGGGGAAGGAAACAGAACGTTGATTTCTATTGCTCTTTGTGAAGGGTCATCTTAGGAATTAAGATATTATTCCAGGCTTAGTAGTCTTAAAAAGACTAATTTTAATTATTTCGATTTGTGTGCACAGTCCGGACGTAAATCCGAAAAGCTTTTATGTGAAAATATAAAAAATAATAATTTTTAGAGTTAAAACTTTGGTTTTAGTTGACTTTGGTCAACATTTTTAGTAAACAGATCCGGATCTGTGTTTCGATGATCTCGGGAGGTCCGCAGTAAAATATGAGATTTGGATGTATGCCTGGAATTGAATTCCGAGGTCCCTAGCCTTAGAAAATAATTTTTGAAGAAAATTGTTTTGCTGGTTTTTACAGGAAATAAAGAAATAAAATAAAAATGTGAAATTTTTGGAATCGCGCCCGTATTTTGATTCCGGAACCCGGAACAACGAAATTTGATTAGAATCGGAGTTGATTTGACGTGATTCGGACGTCCGGTTGAAAAGTTAGAAAATTTGAGTGTTCTTGACAAAATCATGAGTTTTGAGGTTAACTTCATACTTGTTGATGTTATTTTGATGATTTGATCGCACGAGAAAGTTCGTATGATATTTTTAGACTTGGGTGCATGATTGACTTGGAGCTCCGAGGGCTGGGGTGAGTTTCGGGTAGGCTACGGAGTGTTTAGACTTAAAAAAAAAATTACACAACTGATATCTGGTGTTGGCAGGCCTCTAACCTCGCAAATGCGAGATCAGGCTTCGCAAATGCGAAATCCTGGGCCAGCCCCAGATCTCGCAAATACGAGATTCTAGCCGCAATTGGAAGTTCCCATACGTTACAAATGCGACAATATCATCGCATTTGCGATGGCTGCAATAATTCGAAGGGTTTGCAATTGCGAACTCCTGATCGCAAATGCGATAACTGCGGCCTATAAAGCGAGATTTAAGACGGGACTTTCACCCATTTTTCAATTCTTTCAAACCCTAAACCGCCATAGACAATTTTCCAAAGACTCAAACTTCTCCAAATCATAGGTAAATGATTCCAAACTAATTCCTTTCGATCCTTAATAACGTTTAACAAGATTTCATCATAGAATCTAGAATTTTCAGGGTAAAAATTTGGACTTTTGGGTAGAATTTAGGAGTTTCAAAATTTGGGGATTTAAACTTCGAATTGAGGTCGTATTCCAAAACCAATTATATATCCGGACTCGGGGGAGAATGGGTAAACGGATTTTGGTCCGAACCTCGAGTTTAGACCAAGCGGGCCCGGGGTCGATTTTCATATTTTGATAAGAAAACATAGGAAAATCATAGTTTTTCATTAAAGTTAATACCTTTCGCAATAATTAATGATATTGAACCCAATTGTGATTAGATTCGAGTGAGTTGAAGCCCAATTCTAAAGGAAAAGCAATGTTTGAGCAGTGAGTGGCCTGTGAATTCGAGGTAAGTGTTGTGTCTAACCTTAGCTTGAGGGAATAGGTATTGTGTGACTACTTGTTACCTGTTTTGTTGGTAAATCCAATGTATAGGTGATGTGGCGAGTACCTATACGTTGTGGCCAGGTCATAACATGCAAGTGAGAGTAAATTCTTGTTATTTTGGTAGTTGTAAGGCCTATTACTTGCGATAATCATTATTGTTGAAATGTTAGAAGTTTGGTATTCGGTTCCACCATGATTGATAATATTGTGAACACTGAGTTGAGATTTAAATAACAAATGACGCTAGAAACTATGTTGGAACACTGATTTCTTGTGAAATCCCTTTTGAATATTGAATTGAAATTGAAATGATAAATGATAATAGAAACTATGATGAAATATCGATTTCCTGTGAAATCCCTCTTTGTATGTTGTTAATGATTATGTGATTGGTAAGAAGGAGTGTAAAACACGAAGGGTGATGCCGTGCATGATCCAAATATATTCTATTGTGAGGAAGAGTGTAAAGCACGAAGGGTGATGTCGTGCCTGAATGAACTACATTGTGAGAGTAAAAGCACGAAGGGTGATGCCATGTATGCTTATTTATTATATGGGGAGGATGAGAGTAAAAGCACAAAGAGTGGTGTCGTGCGAGTTCCTTTTCTATTCTTATTGCTTTAAATTATTGTTGATTACTGTTTATTGTTGTCTTGTTATTTTTCTCACTCCTTATGTTAAATTCCCCATAGCATGATCCCTTCCCATTATTAGATATAATGTTAACTCTTTAATTGTTACTGTTGCTGCTAGTATGTTTATACATGTACAGGTTTTATGTGGTGTCCTGTCTTAGCCTCGTCACTACTTCGCTGAGGTTAGGCTCGACACTTACTCAGTACACGGGGTCGATTGTACTGATACTACACTCTGCACTTCTTGTGCAGATCCAGGTACCAGTCAAAGTTAGGTGAAAGTAGTTGCTTATTCTATACGCGCATAGACCCGAGGTAGATCTGCTGACGTCCGTAGACTCCTGCAGTCTTCCCTTCTTTATTTAGATCTTTGTTTTATTTCGTTCAGAACAGAGACATATTTCTTTCAGCCCATTTATTTGTAGTACTCTTTAGTAATTCGTGGATTGTGACACCAGACTCTGGGTAGTTGTGTAGTTAAGTATTAGTTCGTGGCTCGTCATTGCTATTTCGAATATTATTCTGGTATTATTTTTGGACAATAGTAGTTTTCGTATTTATTTTAAATTGTTTTGTTATGGTGAAGTAAATTTTTGAAAGGAAAGCGGGTAGTAAATTTCCAACATTGGCTTTCCTAGCAAGTATGGTGTTAGGCGCATCATGATCCCGTGGGTTGGGAATTTGAGTCATGACACTCTTTTACATATATAAATTGTTAAGTATTAGAATATTTTCTGTTCTACTCTGGCATTGGATCTGTTGAATTAGGGATGAAAGAGAGATCGGAGGTGAGAGGGAGATGGGGCGGAAGGAAGAAGAAGAATGGGGAAAGGTGCAGAGATCTTGGTGTGCTTAAAATTAAAAAAAAAAGGTATTTTTCTTTCCTTTAAGTGTATTTCTTTATTAATTACTAATGCCAAATTTTTTAATTACACATATCATTGTTTAATTGGTTCATTTGACACGTCATTGGCAAGTGTAACTCACGCATTTGGTCTGCTGCACTCGGGTGTCTATTTGATTTTCTTAACAGTCACTTTGATAAAGGGGCCAATTGAGGTGTGTGGCTGATCGATGAGGACAACTTAAAGGGGCGGTTTATGTATTTCACTTTAATAAATTATTACGAATTAGGAAAAATGAGGGCCACCGTTTCATGAAAAGATCAAAATTGGCCGTCAACAGTTTCATGTCACCGATTTTTTTAATTCTTAATCAAGGAAATTTCTGACTCCATTTATGATCCGCGAACACAAAGACTGTGTAACAAATTTTGTTGACCGAGGAAAGATGTAAGACACTCCCCGAGTCTTGGATAAAATTAATTTCAGATATCTTTTGTTTTAAGAATTTTGTCTTTGTTCATTTTTAATTGCTTGATTTGGAATAGTAGAAATTATCATGAAACTAGTCAAGCAAGAAACTGAAATTTGGTGGTTGTTTTTTGGCTTAGTTTCTTGGCAGATCAAACCAAAACATGTGGAGCATTGGGGTGTTAACAATGTAAAAAAATGGCGATGAGATAATATTGTTTCATGGTGGATATGTTGCTCTTTCGACGAAAGTTGCTGTATTTTTTTGCTACTAATTGGAAAAGGAGAGAAAACCATATATTCCCTTAAAGGTTTAAAAAACAAGCCGCGACTGTTTATAATCTATTTTTGTCCTCTCATTGCTCTCTCTAATCCCTCTCTTGATTTTATTTTTTCTCTCTATGGTTCTTTTTTGTAGTCTTTTTTTTTTGTGCTCTCTCAATCTAGATATGTATGAGTAATGCGTGATTATATAAGTGTGAACAAAGAGATGAATTAGTGAACAAAAATACGATATGAGAGAATATTCTTCGGATAAGGAGGATGAACTAGGAAGATGTTAAGGAAGGTGCTCAGAAGGTGTTAGGTCATCTCCAACCCTTGCCTTCATTTTCTCCTCCAAAATGATGTAAAGTTACTCCCACAATTACGCAAAAAAAGAATATTCTATTTTATATTCTTCTCTATCTTTAATAGTATATTATTATTTTTTATTTAAATTTTATTTCTTATTTATAGTGAAGAAATTCTATTTTTTTTAGGTATTCATCACATATAATTTATATTCCTTTCTTATATAACCATTTAATATAAAATTATTTTATACCACAAATTTTTAAATGATATAATTTGGAAGCAAATATTATAGATTATATACATTGACGGATGATTCAAATAAAAGTGAAATCATTGAGATACAAGATAATTAAATATATATTACAGATTTAATATTACATAAAATATTTAACTTCCATAGAGATAAATTAAAAGAGTTAAATAATAAAAATAATAATAAAGTAATAAAAATATTAATGGAGGAGATGAATAGTGCCACTCTAAATTTGAAGTGATACAATTTATCCCCCATTTTGCAGCTAAAAATACAAAAGCATTGAAGACCAATTAATCCAAAAAAATAAATTTTTTGCCGAGTGACAGCGTTCCATTGACTTATACATTTTTTCAAATTCTTTTCCTTTTAAAGGTTACTAGGAAAGTTTAAAATTAACTAAAGAAAAAGAAAATTAGTAGCAAACAAAAGAAAATTGACCATGTACTAACTGACATCACAGCATAAAACATGTTGCTCCAACTTTATAAACCCAATTCGGACTTCTATTCAGACTTAAGGGACTAGATTGCATTTTTCAAAAGCGGTTAGGGGCTTCTCTGCCTTTTTCTCTTTTTACACTTCAGTCCACAGTTTTTCATCACTGTTTCTCCCTTCAACTCTATTTGTATCCCTCTTCCTTTATCAGCGCAGAAATTGATATTTCCAATGGCAGTGATGCATAACTCGATGGCAATCTTGCTTCCTCTAATCTCACTTCTTTCTTTATGCTCTCTACTTCCCTCCACCCTCGCGATCGCATCCGGGTACTCTTTTTTCACTCATGTATTTTCATACAAAACCCCAGTTTTTATGTGTTTCAAATCTGGGTTTTTGGTTCGCTATTCAGAGACGGATCTTATAATATAATCCTATAAAGTTTTCTCAACTATATACTTCTAGGTGAAAAATATAATATTGAATTGTTTTAAGCTTGGTCTTTTATTGTTGCTTTGATTGTTTTGGCAGGAGCAGTGATGGTTATACTATTAATGGTCGTGTCAAAATTCCTGGTATGTACTCATCTAATTTTTCCTTTTCCTCTTTTGATTTAATTATATAGAAGAACCCAGTTGCAAAAAATTTATTTTTCTACTTGGTTTGTAGATTTACAAGGTACTTCTTATTTTGGGAAATAACTTGTTGGAGCTTAGCATTCTTATTGAGTTTAAGTGTACTCTGTAAAATCTCTACTTTTGGTATTTACTTGAACAAGAAGGATGGTGTTTGGCCATAGGATCTAACTTGTTTGTTGGAGGACAAGATTTGCCTTTTCTAGAAAGAGCATGGGCGTGGGGAATTGAGGATGAGGATGAGTCCACAAACTTCTCAGTTGCTTTTTCCAATACTTGAACTAGAACCATGAAGTCTCTGGTTCAAATTGAAACAAAACAACAGTAGGTGATTTCTTTCCCGGGGACAGAGTTACCCAGTATTTGTGCTTTCTGCATTCGGTGGAATAGTTCGAGGTGTGCACAAACTGACTCGGACACCAAACTTATAAAAATAAAGTACTGGTAATCCAAGAAACCGACACTTTATTTGGATAGAGGGATATGGTAATGGGTAGCCATAGGAGAACTAAAGAGGAGGACAAAGATTTATTTCTTTCTTTTGGTTTACTGTTGTTAGACATTAGTTTGCTTTTTAGTAAGGAAGCAAAGTTGAAGGATAAGTGAAAGTAGAGAGAGTTGACCGCTTGAAATTTGATAGAGATGAGGAGGTGAATGTCTTTTACTCTATTCTCTTCTTTATCAAACAGTATGAGCGGAAGGATAAACTGATAGGGAAAATAGATTAGTGATTTCCCATCCTTACCATTTCGCTTTACTTCCTTGAACCAACCAAAGTAAATTCAAGAAGAGGATATGGATCCTAGCATATAGTTTAAAGATTATTGAAAGGGACAAGAGAAGGGTAGCATAATAGTGGAAATAATGAGGCTAATCTATATGGCTAAAGGGGCTAAATCATTATATCTAATGATTTGGCTGCTGAGTTGGATTATAAGAAGGGATAGATGATGTCCATGAAAAGTTTACTCGACCCAAGGGCACTCACTATGCATTTGAAGCTTCAGTATCTTTTTGTTGATTGGAAAAGCTATCCTCTTTTTATCATTTTTATGCATAAGCTAACTTAGACATCTGCTTTTTAGGTGGAATCTAAGTTGTGTCAGTGAAATTCTGGTTTTGGGACTATTTACTGGGATAGATAGTCAATAAACTAGAAATACTGAGAGTTAAATAGTGCGTAAAGCAGAAACTTGCTGTTTCTCAAAAATAAGACTAAAAATATCTGTATTCTTTTTTTCTCAGATGGTGACGAAGGAACAATATTGAGCGCTAGTTCTAATCCAGACCCTTCCTGCGGTTGATGTTGCTTGTCACCCCTATATCGTAGTTTTGCCTTAGTTTCATTTTGTTTGACCTAATTTGAGTGGTGAGATAGTTGAAGTTATGTCTTGAGAGAAGTGGGCCAAAAGTATAATAAACGTTAACATTTGATAATTTGAGATTTTATAAAATTAAAATTGGATTGAGTTTTATTGTTTGAACCAATATTATTCTTAGAATGTTGTTGATAGAGGAGAATATAGCGAATCGTGGAAAAGAGAACAAGATTGTGGGTTGGCCACAGGAAGAAGTAAGACGTCCATTTGGCTTGAACGGAGTATATTTTTGGTGCCATGTTCCAATTTTTATTAGTTTTTCAATGTTTTGTTCTGTCAGTCTAGATTACAGTGTTACAATTCTTGTTATGTTGTAGTGAACACCTTGCACTAAAGTGTGCTACAAATCCTTTTCTTGATATGTTATAGCTGTTAACGTTTCTATCTTCTTTTGTGTGGTAGGCTTTAGCTTGAAAGGATCTGGTTTGGCCGCTAAAGCATCAAATGTCAAAGTCCTACTCAATGGTGGCCAAAGAGTTACTTTCCTGAGACCTGATGGATATTTCTCATTGTATCCTTCTTATATGTCCATGTATATCTCAGCTTTGTTACGGAGGTCATTGTTGTTATTTTTGTTATTCCACTGATATTTAACTGATGCTCTATCTCCAAAAGAAAGGGACTCCCCTATGCTGTGATTTTTACATTTGTTTGCCCACTATATGTTCTTTCTTTAGAGTTTTCTTGACATATATGAAATAATGGAATTAAGTTGTTTCTGTTTATGACAATCAATCAGAACCAGGATGTACATCAAATTAATTGTTAAACTAGAATTTAATCTAATGTTCTTTATTTGCCTTCTTTCTGTTGTCTGTCATCTCATATAATTTCTCTGTTTCGTCTATTGTTGGCCTGATATATACCTAATATAAGAGCAAGAACAAATTGGTGGTATTTGGCAAAGAACGATGTGTGGCTCTAATCGTGATAATAAGCTGACTTCACTTCCAAGCACTAGCTGTTGCAAACTTTACTGAAAAATGATTTCCTTCTGTCTTTCTACTCTGTATGATGAACCAAGAGAGCAAGGTAGCAAGGGTATGTAACTGGATTTCCCCTTAAATATAGTTTTACGAGATTGGTATTTGGCTGTCTGATCAAGGAGATGATCAATGAAACAGACAAAGGTTCCTATTGAATGCTGGAAATTGGTGAAACCATTTTGCTGAGATCTGGAGCAAAAGGAGCCCATTCTTCTTTGGATATGTGGTGGAACTGAATGATCACTGAAATTAAGTCAGAGTACAATCAGGCTAAGGAGGGAAGAGTGAAACTCGAAGCATGCATTGCTATGCAGATGTATTAGCTATAGCACTAGATGCTAAGATTAATTATATTATTTGGTATACGGCTTGTATACAGGGTTAGTCCCCAATTGTTAATAAAATTATTTATCTTATCGAATAAAAATTTATATTATTTGGCAATAAGTTTCCTTGATTAATTCCATGAATAACATGTGATCCATAAATTGGTATGTCATGTTGTTTGTCACATGCTTGCTGCTAGCCATATGTTTAACCATTATCAGGTATTAGACCTTTTTATCTATTGTCTTTTATCGGCTCTCTTGTATTATCCTATGATGTTCGAGCCTTTTGTTTTACTTCATATGTTGTCAATAAATAATATTCAGTACCTTGAGGATAACTGTTGAAACTAGGTGTATGCAAAGAGCACGGGGAAGATTATGCTGTTCTTTAGTAATTCTTTGACTTTAGACTTCAAAAGCCATAATGTGCCAGCAGGGACGCATCTCATAGAAGTATCTGCGATTGGCTACTTCTTTTCTCCAGTAAGCTTCTCTTCCCATGATATTTGCCTAATCCATCACCAATTCTTTGTCAAGGAGTTTTAGGGTAATAACCTTCTTCTGGCCTTCAGGTCCGAGTTGATGTCAGTGCCAGAAACCCTGGAAAGGTTCAAGCTGCATTAACTGAGAATCGGAGGAGCCTGATTGAGCTGGTTTTGGAGCCACTAGGAGATGAGCAATATTATGAGGTCGAGCTTTTTCGTGTCTCCTTTTTTTCCATTTTCTTCCTTTCTATTAGATTTCCTAATTACTATGTGAATATTTCTTGCAGATAAGGGAACCCTTCTCCATTATGTCTCTGGTGAAAAGCCCAATGGGTCTGATGGTTGGATTCATGCTGGTTGTGATGTTTTTGATGCCAAAATTAGTAGAGAATATGGGTGAGTATTCTATGTTGTTATTTTACCATTGTCAAAATTAAATTGCTTTACATCCAGTAAGGTAAGAGGAGCCTTGGCGTAACGGTAAAACGTGTGACCAGGAGGTCACCGGTTCAAGCCGCGAAAATAGCCTCTTGCAGAAATGCAAGGTAAGGCTGCGTACATAAGACCGAATACGGTCCGGCCCTTTCTCGGACCCACGCATAATGGAGCTTAGTGCACCGGGCTGTCCTTTTTTGGGGACATCCAGTAGGGGGGGGGGGG
>ML318749.1:0-17862 GCA_005239505.1 Nicotiana paniculata
AAGTGCGCAACTTGGCTGCCGCACGGGCTGTTTTTGGAGAAACTAAAAACGACCCCGTGACACATCCTATAAAACATGTCATATCAGTGGACTAAAATGACAACTGCGTTACCTAATGATCGATAAAGTATAATGAAAATAATGAAAGACCAAAGTTTATAATCCTAGTAGAGGAAAAAAATGATAGATAAGTTATCTCATTTGCCAAAGCCTTGGTAGACAAAGTTACCCAATACCTGTTGTTGGATTATGTAACGCATCAAAAACAATTCCGATTATCGAATTCACGTGTAAATTAAACTATTAGCATATATGGAATTTATATTATGAAATTCCATAGGGACCACAGAATGTAATTAACTAGACTCTCTATTATGAAACTAATTCAAAGTGTAAAAATTAATTTTGAAGTAACTTAAGAAATATTATTAAGGTTAAATAAGTAGTTTAAAATTAATTAATTTCAAATGTAAAAATAATTCATATTTTTGAAAAAAATAATAAGAAATAATTAATGTCACCTAAACTGAAATAAGTAGTGCATTTTCTTAAGATAAAAGAAAACAAAGAATATTTAAGCTATTTTTGATAGATTAAGATTATGCAACAAAATTATAGCAACGTCTTTATTGGATAGCATTATTGATTTTATTTTTCTAGCTCCTTGACAATTTCTAACTAAAACTCCAAAAACTATTTTCAAAACGAAAATTAGAAAATTGTATCACCAATACATAAGTAAGGTATGTTTACTGGGAATCAATCACAACATGATTAAAAAAGAATCATGAATCTCTCGAGATGCATATACTCTTATTTTAGGAGTAATTGAATCATCTCTGAAAGGTGATTTTATGAAACATTTTGTAATGAGTCATACAAACAAAAGGAAAAAATTAAAGAAACTCTCTACAATAAAAAGAACCAAAAAAAAATGAAGGAGCATAATTCCGCCAAAAATCCAGCTAGGGATGTAGTGAGATGGATGAGATTTTACCACACTTAATCAGAAGTTTTCGGATCGAATAAATTTCAGGTAGGAATGCGAATCTGAATTAGCCGAGTCAGAGGACTCTAGATGCCAAATTATTAAATATAAAACAACTCTGCCAAACGCCTTGCAGTTTAAATTACGTGATGATATTTGGAAAAAGGTTTCCAATGGGAAGAGGCTTTCCATATAAAGTGTGATATGCATATTGGCTTATTAGTTTCGAAAGTTTAGCTGATTTGTTTTGAAAATTAGTTTCCTAGTTCTTGAAAGTTAGTTGCTTAGATTTTGGCAGGAAAGTTAGTTAGAGCTATGTCACACAATTGGCATGTTTGCATTTCCTTTCTCTTTTATTTTCAGCACCTTTTAGCTTGTTACAAACACTATAAATAGGTGATACATCAAATTGTAATGGCATTATGATATGAAATAAATTTCTGTATTTTCCCTCTATTTCTTCTCTAAGTATGCCTCTATTTCTCTTCTCTTTTTCTCTCTTTTCTTTATTTCTGTTGCTTCTTCTCTCATTTATATGCAGTGACACCTCAATTTGGTATCAATTGGTATCAGAGCTAGGTAGAGGATGGGCCCGTGAAGAGTTGTGGACGTTGTAACTGGTAATACATCATCAATTTGCAGTAGCAATATGAAAATCTAGCAGCTCAACAACTAGATCTTCGAGCAGAATTGGCCCAAAAACAACAGGAATTAAGAGACGATTTGGACAAGCGTCACATTGAACTTCTACAAATGGTGAAGTATCTTAAAAATTCCTTTGATGGACTGCAATTGAATCAATAATCGAAGGACAGCGCATCTACATCTGCTGCTAAGGATAAAATACTCCAGTCAGGTCAGGGTATTCTAGGACCAAATCCTTATTGTGTTAATGCTAATCGTAATCATAACCTAGTTTTTCCTCGATTCAATGGAGAGAATTTGAAAACATGGTTATATAGAATCGAACAGTATTTTGCTGAATATGAAACTCCTCTCAATCTGAGAGTGAGGTCAGTGGCTATGAACTTCGATGATGAAGCACTAGCTTAGCATCAATCATACTGTAAGTGTAGGAATTTACCTATGCTACCTGTGTGGGATGAGTACATAGCTGAGCTTACCGAGACTTTTAGTTGTGATTTCTCTGATCCTATGTTGTAATTGAAACAGTTGAAGCAAACAAGATCTGTTAGAGAGTTTCAATTTGTCTTTGATAGGTTGGTAGCTCAATGCAACTTGACTGTTGAGCATGCTATCTCTTGTTTCCTTTGTGGTTTGAAGGAAGAATTGGTGAATCCTATTATGATGCATGAGCCTAAAACCTAAGCTAAAACATGCAGGATAACTAGGTTAGCTAAGGCCACTCTGGCTGCTAATGCCAGAGCTCAAAAACATACTTCAACTGGTTATTCTAATGTTAGGAGAAGTTCTTATGATAACCATAGCCTCAAACCTCCCATCTATTCAACAATTAGTCATACACCTAGATTGGCACTACCTGCTTCTAATACTGCTGTGATGCCTAGGAACAAGAGAACTATTTCTCCATCTGAAATGCAAGCAAAAAGGGCCCACGGATTGTGTTGTTTCTGTGATGAAAAATACATTGCACGTCACAAATGTAATCTTCCAAAACAGTTGTTTGTCTTAGAGCTGGAAGAATCTGATGTTGCACCTACAAAAAAAGGGAGACATCAGTACTGAAGTTGAGGCAATTCCTGAGGAGTGGCCTGTTGTGGAAGAAGAACATCCTCACATTTCATTATGTGCCTTAGATGGTATCCAAGGAGCACACACATTCATGTTACAGGTTATAGTGATAAACGACCTATTCAAATTCTCCTAGATGGTGGTAGTATTCATAATTTCGTAGATTCAGCAGCTGCAAAGAAGTTAAGTTGTTCTGTTACTCCTACTGTATTAAGTTATGTTAGCTTAGGCAACAACACCCTCGAATCCAATTCTGGGGTGGTAAAGGACTTTAAATGGATGCCAGAAGGCACTACATATGTAGTTGATCTCATTATCTTTACTGTTGGTAGATATGACTTGGTTTTGGGAGCCTTATGGATGAAAACATTAGGTCCAGTCACAATGGACTACTCAACACTAATTATGACCTTTAACTACCAAGGCAAACAACATCTTTTGAAAGGGTTTCAGAAGATTGTAAACTCTCTAGTTCCAAAGCTGTTAACAAATATCAAGGGGACTCTACTCCGTTGTATATGCTGCAAGTGTTGTTTGATGCACCATCACTTGCTTGTAGATGTGATGGACTTATGCTAGCTTTGCATTTATATAGTGATAATTTGCTGCCTCAGTCACTCAAGAATTGGCTGACAACCTACAAGCAAGTATTCTCAGAACCTACTGCATTAACTCCTGCAAGGGGGGCATTTGACAATAGGATTCCCTTGCAACCTGGTACGAAACCAATCAACATCAGGCCTTATAGATATTCTTCTATGAAGAAAGATATCATTGAGAAGTTGGTAAAAGAGATGCTACAACAGGGTGTCATACATTATAGTAACAACCCTTTTGCCTCGCCTGTGGTGGTGGTTGGTAAGAAAGATGGTACTTGGAGGTTAGGTGTGGACTACAGGGACATCAACCACTGTACTATTAGGGGAAAATTCCCCATTCATATCATTGATGACCTATTGGATGAGCTATTAGGGGCTTCTATTTTTTCTAAGATTGATCTCAGACCTGGCTACCACCAAATCAGAATGGATCCGGAGGATATACCCAAGACAACATTCATAACACACATGGGACACTATGAGTATTTTTTCATGCCTTTTGGCTTGACTAATGCTCCTTCCACCTTTCAGTGCCCAATGAACCATGTTTTTTAGGACCTTCTCAGATTTGTACTTGTTTTCCCTGATGATATTCTAATCTATAGTAAGAACTTGCAGGATCATCTTTTTCATTTACAACTGGTTTTTGATCTCATGATACAGAATTGTTTATTAGCCAAGAATTCTAAATGTTTTTTTGGTGTATCAAGAGTGGAATATGTGGGCCACTTTATTTCTGCCCAAGGAGTTGTTACTAATCAAAAGAATATAGAGGTTGTGCAACACTGGCCTATCCTCATAACTATAAAACAACTAAGAGGTTTCCTGGGATTAGCTAGGTACTACATGAAGTTCATCAAAGGCTATCGCCTTATTAGTCGACCTCTCACAGACTTGCTTAAGAAGGACATTTTTTTATGGACTGAGGCTGCTTCACATGCCTTTGCTGAGCTTAAGCTGGCTCTCACTACTGCACCAGTTTTGGCTTTGCCAAATCACTAATTACCATTTGTTGTTGAGACTGATGCCAGTGGATCTGGCATTGGTGTTGTCCTTATGCAAAATAACTATCCTATAGCCTTTATTATTAAAGGACTAGCCCCCAGACATGCTGCTTTGTCTGTATATGAAAGGGAGCTACTTGCTTTGGTATTTGCTGTGACTAAATGGTCACATTATCTGCTCAGACACCATTTTATTGTCAAAACTGACCAGAAGGCCCTTAAATATATGTTGGAACAAAATCTCCATACTGATTCTCAGATTGGGTGGTTGGCTAAGTTTTTGCCTTTTTGATTTTGAGATCTACTAGAAGAAGGGCAATGAGAATGTAGCTGCAGATGCCCTCTCTAGAATTCAAGGTGCTTCATTGATGTCGATGCTCATTTCTTCTATTGAAGCTGACTTATGGAAGGATATTCAAGATAGTTGGTCTGCAGATCCTGAGCTGAAGACTTTGATCTCTACTCTGCAACAACAACCTCAGAAACACTTCACTTGGGTGAATGGCCAACTTAGAAGAAAGGGTAATCTACTAGTGGGCAACAACACTGCTTTGAGGCAACATATACTCACACTGTAGCATTCTACCCCTTTTGGCAGCCACTCTGGTATTGATGACACCATGAGGAAGGTTCTCACTTATTTTTATTGGAAAGACATCAAAACTGATATTGTGACCTTTGTTCACAAATGTTCTGTGTGCCAAAAAAACAAGTATGACACTGGTGCCTCTTTTGTACTTCTCCAACCTTTACCTATTCCTGCTCTTCCTTGGACAGACATCACGATGGATTTCATAGAAGGTCTGCCTAAATCTTGAGGCACGTCAGTTATATGGGTCATTATTGATCGCCTTACCAAATATGCTCACTTTATTTCCTTGGCTTATCCTTATACTTCTCAGTCCCTCATTCCTATTTTCTTAGATAACGTCTTCAAACTTCATAGTTTTCCTGCTTCCATTACAAGTGACAGAGACCCCATCTTCATTAGCTTCTTTTGGAGAGAGTTCCTTACTGCTCAAGGTGTCACTTTGAACACATCCACTGCTTACCTCTTCAAACTGATGGTCAGTCTGAGGTGCTTAGTCGTTGCTTGAAAACTATATTAGATGCTTTTGCACAGACTCTCCTTCTGACTGGTCTTCCTTCCTTGCTTTGGCTGAATGGTGGTGTAATATTAGTCCATATTCTAGCATCAATACTTCACCTTTTGAGCTTCTTTATGGTTATCCACCACCATTGCATCTGCCTTACTTGCTTGGAGATTCAGAGGTAGATTCTATTGAGGACCTTTCCCTGCTTCGTGAATGCAAACTTCACTTGGCTAAATTCCATCTCACTCGTGCACAACAAAGAATGCAAGCTCAAGATAATGCACGGAGGTCGGACATACAATTAAAAGTTGATGATTGGGTCTTTGTCAAGCTTCAACCATATCGACACTCTTCACTATCATCCTTTCCATACCACAAGCTGACCTCTCGCTATTTTGGGCCTTATCCTATAGTTGATAAAATTGGGGTTGTTGCATATAAATTTCTCCTTACACCTGAGTTTTGATCCACCCAACATTTCATGTGTCCCAGCTCAAATTTTGTCATGAAATTCCTACTGCAATAATACATCCACCTGTGGTTGATTTGGCTAGTCGATTTTGTCCCTCTCCTGAGTCAATCATAGAAAGAAGGCTGATCAAGAAAGGTAACGAGGTTGTCGCTCAGTGTTTGTTTAAGTGGACTAGTTTGGATGCCTCATATGCTACGTGGGAACTAGCTTCTTCTCTTAAAGCTCGTTTCCCCTCTTTCACCCTTAAGAAAAAGGGTGTTGTTCAACTAGGGGGTATTGATACACATATTGGATGATTATTTTTGAAAGTTTAACTGATTAGTTTTGAAAATTAGTTGCCTAGTTTTTGAAAGTTAGTTGCCTAGATTTTTGCGGGAAAGTTAGTTAGAGCTATGTCCCACAACTGGCGTGTTTGCATTTCCTTTACCTTTTATTTTCAGCACTTTTAGCTTGTTACAAACACTATAAATAGGCGATACATCAAATTGTAATGTATTATGATATGAATTGAATTTCTGTATTTTCCCTTTGATCCTTCCCTAAGTCTTCCTCTATTTCTCTTCTCTTCTTCATTTTTGTTGCTTCTTCTCTCGTTTAGTTGTAGTGATACCTCAAATTGGTATCAAAGTGTAAATGTCTTCTATTCGACCATGTTTGGCACCGTCGCCGGGATCTTGAACTCGTAAAAATATTTGAAGATTTAATTTGAAATTTTCGTCGAAAAACCATTGAAAACTGTTTTCGATTAGCAGATAGGACCAAGATTTGAACTTATTGATTCTAAATTCTAGGATAGAGACATAAGATGTTAGAAATTGAGTTCTAAATTCAATTTTCGTACATATATATTTAATGAATTTCTTAAAACAAATAGTACAAAGTCTTAACCGAAGCTACTGGATTTTGGAAAACTAGTAGTTAACCCTCTAGCTCTGCCCCTGTAGATGAGCACATTCTCGATGGAAGTCCGTTAGAAAAACACATGTTTCTAGTATTATGATCAGTGTATGATGTGCATGTATCATGCCTAGAAGATTATGGTTTATCTTCGTCTCTTGCATCGATATGTTCATAGTTTCTACTAGTTGTATCATAAAAATGACATCACGGGTGACATCATATTCATAGGCGGATTCAGCATTTAAATTAGGTTTATGGGTTACCATTTGAATCTTATGGTTTACTATAAGAATATCAAGTTAATATACAATAATAACTGGTACACCTGTAATTTCAAAATATGTAACAGGGTCAATGATAAGATTTTGAAGGTATCAAGTTTAAAACATTGACTGGTCACCAAAATTGGCGGAGCACAATTCTGCCAAAAACTTCTAAGCGATGTAGTGAGATGGATGAGATCCCTCCACCCTAAATCAGAAGTTTCGAGTTTGAGCCTGAGAATAAAAAAAATTCCTGATAGGAACTAAAACTTAGGTTATTCAAGCGAGTGAATTCAAGTTACCAAATGATTAAATCCTTAAAAAGAAACTTTGGTGAACGCCTTGCAGTTTAAATTTGGTGACATTATTTGGAAAAGTTTTCCAATGGTAAAAGGCTTTCTACATAAGTGTAAATGACTTCTATTCGACCTTGTTGGGAAGCCTCTCCATCTCAAATTCTCTCCAACTTTTTCTCGTGACATCATAACATAAATAAGTAGAATTCATTGGTGTTCTCTTTCTTAGCAACAAACACAATCCCCCTATCACAATGCGCGCGAAAACGGAAAATTCTTTCTTCAGCTAATTCTCTCTCTTTCCATCGTAACAGGAAGGGAATAATATGCTTCTCGCATCCTCCTCATGTCTTTTCTAAAATTCAAAAATTCATGTCACGACCAAACTTATGCATCAGGTTATAAAGATGGAGATTGTAATCTAAAGGTAATATCCACGACTGTATAACCTTTAAATTTTTAGCTTTAACATCTAAAGCAAGTATATTTCGCAAAACGTGACTTAGTTGATAGATAACCCCATTCACACAAGTTCTATCGTTGAGCGGATAAAATTAGGTTGTACTTTTAGTCTCTCTCCATGATTCATCTATGCCTAAAGTGAAAATCCAATTTCTTGTGGACACTAATCTAGTAGTACCTGTCATCAAAAGGTTATACTTCCTTTCTTCTGGGTCAAAACCTAATGAAACGAAGTATGTAGGGAAAAGGTCATCTAAATCAACAGTATGATCTTTCAGTTTAGGAAGAAGATTATACATCTTGTGCTGGGACTGCAAATTGCAACTGACGTTGCTCAAAATCGTTACGATTTCATAAGAAAAATAAATCATTAACGCACATTATGCGGCACAAAGGGGGTGTGCAATAGTATAGCTTGTCAAATTTCTTAATAAGGAGAAGTGAGGATTTCTCATCGTCTTTTTGCTCTATGGTGTAAAAACCTTTCAGTTTAGGGACAAGGAATGTGGTTCCACCGGGACGATTCATAGAGCGACACTGATGGATATCATGAAAAACTGAATTTGATGCAATAAGAGAATTACATGATTTTGAAACACACCTGAAACGCATTAAAGACTTTACAGAAAGATTCGAAAATATTTCAAATATTATTTCTTGAGGAATTGACCATGTTTTTCTGGCAGCATCTATCCTTTTCACCTGTAAAAGGCAGCACAAGTTATTTAGTAGAAATGTAACAACTCGAACTGTCGTTTTGAGCATTTGCACTTCGCTCAGTAGTTTGGTGGCGCGAGTAGCTCCATATGATGTATTAGGAATTTTGTGCAATATTTTAGTTAATTCCGAGTTGATTGATATGTTTCAGCTCGGGTTCTTGGAAGTCGAAAGTTCATTAAGTTTGATTTGAGGTGTGTTTCATCATTTCGATGTTGTTATGCGTGATTTGAGGACTTGAGTAAGTCCGTGTTATGTTATGGTACTTGTTGGTATGTTTGTACGAGGACCCGAGAGGCTTGGTGAGTTTTGGATAGAATTTGGTTGTGCGTTGCGCTCGTTTTTCTTATGTTTCGACGTCGTTTCTTCAAATATAAATGGTACAACATTGAACAAATGAGCTCCGATTTCTGTTTTGGTTGAAGCATTAGATCTGTATCGTAATTATGGATCCATATAAAAAAGAATCATCGAATTTGGACATCTTATGAGGATCTTATGATCATTTTACTAAGAATTGGGTTGCTAGATTTTTCAAATTAATTACGAAATTACCACTGACCTCGTATTTAAAAATCTGCACTATTTTCAAATATTGAAACCAACTATATCCTTTATTATAAGGTCAAATGGAGTGATTCAAAATCCTATCTTGACTGAAATTTCACAAGGAATCCATTGGAGGCATCAGAAGCAAGTTTTGGGTTCATTTGGCATGCAAAACGAGGCAGAACAACTGGGCAAAAGTACTTAATATCGAAGGTTTGTTCATTTGGTCATATTTTGAGTAAGGGGGCTCGAATTTGGACAATATTTGGAGGCTATTTTCATCATATGGATTGGTATAAGTGCTCTATACTTGATTTTTGTTATATTTCATGAATCCATCTTCGTTTTTGGCATTTGATTGATGATTTCAAAGTGAAATTTGGGGGGTTTGTCTAAAATTTCATAAAATGAATTTTTGAGTTTTTAACATCGATTCAGAGTTAGATTTGAGTGAAACTAGTATGGTTGGACTCATAATTGAATGAGTTGTCGAATGTTATAAGTTTTATCGTGTTCCAAGACGCGGGCCCGGGTTGGTCTTTTTGGTCGATTATGGGCTTTTGATTAAATATTCGACCTTTTTCGATTGAGATTGGTTCCTTTAGCATTGTTTGATGTATTTTGAGTTGTTTTTGGTTAGTTTCAAGCCATTCNTGATGATGAGGTGACACACATGCTAGGTGATGGGAGTGTGGGCGTGCACCTAGTGAATTGTGACTCCATTATTTTCATGGCACTGTTTAGTGGCCCTATTTTGTTGATATTTGTGTTTTAACCATGTCATTAAGTAACTGAGCTGCCAGTCATGCTAGATAACCTATTTAGGATTTATGCTGATATTGTTAGGACCCATAGTGTTTCTTACTGTCATTCACTGATTTCATTGATATTTCGTACTCAGTCATATTCATGCATTCATATCATATCTCAGTCTCAGTTGTTATTTATTGATACATCATATCATTGATCTGGGANACGAGAGTCTGATTATGAGTGACAGTTATGGGGTCGGGTTGCACGCCACAATAGTTATATTGATGATTATGATAGCGCTTGGGATGTAGGAGCCCCTCCGAGTCTGTAACACACTCCCGGTGAGCGCAGATGATATTATTGAGGGATGGATTTCCATAGACATGGATTTGTCCGATGTACTTGATACCTGGAGTTGAATTTCTCCACAGGGTTGGATTTCCCTTTTTCCTTGGTACTGGGTGACTTATAATCAGTGTTGTATATGTTTCGTGATGGATTTCTCTGGGCCGTATGGTCCATATAAAGTATCGAGTGGTTGAGCATGATGAGTGAAAGTGTGAGACAGTGAGATTGAGTACTCTGAGAGTGTGAGTACATGTTTCATCTCTGAGATACATGGCATTGGCATGCACGCATGACATACATGCATAGAGATGCATTTTTCCTCATGTTGTACGGTATCATGTCATTCATGACTTTTTACACATGTGGGCATAGAGATGTACTTCACACTTGCTATCTGGAAAGAAAATGAAACATCTAATTTATTGTGGAAAGGATTTTTGGAAAAATTTACATTTTTCAAACTATCTCATATTTTACGACGATTTGTTAAAGGATTTGATTTTTCACTGATACTCTTGAAAAGTGGAACTATTTTCGGAAAACTGTTAAAAAGCTGAGAATTTTTATTTCTGAGTTACTTTCTTCTTTATATGCTCTACGTTGTTATGAACCGCTATTGGTTATTGGTGTTGGACCCGACCTATATTCCAGCTCGTCACATCTTTCAACCTACGGTTAGGTTTGTTACTTACTCAGTACATGGGGTCGGGTGTACTAATACTACACTTCTGCACATTACGTGCAGATGTTGGCTGTTGTTGTTGTTGTGCTCGATGGTTGCCGAATTTGAAGATGTACTTGTGTTCCTGTTGTAGCTGCCTATTGTTAATGGTAGCCTTGGATTTATAAAAGATTTGTTTATGTGCTTTACAAACAGAAGATGTTTTTACTTCATATCAGCTTTGTAAATTCTATTCTTAGAAGCTCATGATTTGTACTACCAGTCCTTGGGAAAAGTATAAGATTCAGAAAATTCCTTTGGTTAATTGTTTTGTTAATGTTATTAGAATTGGATAATTATTAGTTGGCTTACCTAGCGGGTTGGATTAGGTGTCATCACGACTAGTGGATTTTGGGTCGTGACAAAAAATTAGTAGAGAAACATTTTCTTTTCCTTTTAAAACAAAGTATATTTTAAACATCTGTTTTGTTTCTAGAACGATATATTTTCTTTGGTGTTAATTTTTCCTTTTCCTTCTTTGGTCCTATTATAATTTTAGATACCAACAAAATAAGGAATAAGAATATGTTATATTTGTGATAAAGTTTGGGAGAAAGGCACAATGGGGTCACAATGACCAGACAAGGCGATTGTTTACCAAAAATATTGGTCTCCGCAAAATCATGAGCCTATCTTTTCCATCCGATCGAGGAAATAAAAAAAAGTCCACTTTTGAAAAGAATTCTCCTCCTGAAATTATAGCTATTCGATCACGACATAGAAAAATACAAAGTATAATGTGTAGGTTCCACGTGTGGTGGAGCCCATGTGTAGACACGTGTTAACACATGTTGTTCGCTGAAAAAGAGAGTTGTGGGAAGAAATGACCTTATCTACATATGTACCGAAAAAAGGTTGACAGAGATATATATACATTTTAGAACCCACGCTCTCAACTCAATTCAAATCATATGAATTCTAGATCTGCCACTAACTATGAAAAGAAACCTACCTTAGAGAACTATTGTTTGGTTAAATAGCAAATTGCAAGCATACGCTTATTACAATTACAAAATGAATGAATGTATAAGGAAATTTTGGCCAATATTACTCCTGGAAACATTCAGATAAAGTCATCGGACGTAACTCCCCACTTCCCGAAACAGAGAAAAACCTAAGGTTGATAAACATGCGAATCACATTATGAACTATCAATCTGTTATAAACACTTCCGATGTCCAATCAGCTATCTAAGTCAGCAGCCACGTCATGGATCCTCAAGGAACTGGAAACGTGAGGCGCAACACGAGAATTCGCAAAACACCAAAAGCTCTAACTGATTTTGTTTGGTAGCCTGGGCAGAGAACGCGTGAGCAGGAGCAAATTCTAGAAGAGAAATAACTATAAATAAGAAAGTAGTAGTTGAAATACGGTAGACTAAAATCATGAGTGATCTCTGATTTCCTCTCATCCCCCTTTTGTATCTGTTCCTCTCATCTCCCTTCTGGTCTATAACTTTAGATACTAATTGTCTCAGTAATTCCTATTGCAATGCCATTATCGAGTATTGAGTTTGCTAACTAAATCAGTAATTGAGTTGGTTACTTTCATATTGAGGAGTTGGGTTTACTAGTTGTCACATTGCTTACTGGTTCGAGCTCCATGACTGGCTTTTCGAGTTCTTCACTTCCGGTAGATGTTCAACCTTCTTCCTCTGCTTCTCACTCTAAGTAGATTCAGATCTCACGTCTTCTATGGCTGAGCTCATTACGGCGTTTGCCGGTCACCAGAAGTTGCTTCTCGATCTTATGACTCAGGTTGCGAACTCGTCGCTTAGCAAGGGTGTCATTGATACTACTCCAGCGATTCCAATTATGCGGCATAAACCGGCTTCTGTTGGCTTTTCCCGTTTCAATGGTGATAACCCAGAGGCTTATGTTTTTCAAGCAGAGAGGTATTTTGACTTCTACCACATTGCGGAGGATCATAAATTGACATTAGCTTTGTTTTACTTATATGGTGAGGCATTAGAATGGTATCGCTAGTTGTTTTGCAATAAGAAACTCAGTGATTGGGATAGTTTCACCGTCAATGTCTCGAGCCGTTTTTGAAAAGGTACTCTATTTCCACTGGAGGGGCGCCTCTCTAAGGTCAAGCAGACATCTACAGTTGCTGAGTTTCAGGCCCAGTTCGAGTCTTTGGCTAATGAGACGAATGATACGCTGGAGTCCTGGTTAGTCCCTATTTTTACGTCAGGCCTCCGTTTGGACATCTAAAAGGCTGTGTTGGCCAATCGGCCCACTACATTAGATGAATCATTTGAGTTGGCTCAAATACATGAGCAACGACTTTTGGCTGAGCGGGGTTGGTTGCCCAAACCTGCTTTCCCTATAACTCCACTGTTATTACCTACCCCTAATTTAGTTCATAAAGCTTTTGGTCTTCCAACCAATAGACCACCCGTTAAACGCCTCTCGTCGGTTGAAGCCCAGCAGCGCCGCGAGAAAGGTCTCTATTACCATTGTGATGAGAAGTATGTTCCGGGTCACAAATGTAAGGCTCTTCAATAACTACTCTTATTTGAAGCAGATGACAGCGACCAGGGTCTTGGGGCTGCTTCATATCCCATGGATGAAGCTCTTGCCGAGGAGTTACAACACATAGAAGTCCTCCAGCAATCTGCCATATCTTATCACACGTTGTCTAGCGGTAACATTGGCACCACCCTACGCTTTACCGGCCATATTCAAGGGTCCCCAGTAGAAGTCTCAGTTGATGGCAGCAGTACCGACAGTTTTATTCTGACTCGAGCAGTTAAATTTTTACATTTAAAGGTGGAGCCTATCATGCCCTTTCCAGTGGTGGTGGGCAGTGGTCAGCGCCTCATTTACGAAGGGGTGGTCCGACTGGTGCCCTTACTCATTCAGGGGCGTCTCCTCTCTATGGACTTCTATGTCCTACTATGCATGGGTCCGATTTGGTTTTTGGTGTATCGTGGTTAGCTACATTGGGCCGAGTGGTGAAGGATTATGGCCAACGTCTGTTGGAATTTTTTATAGATGGCCAACAATTAAATTGGCAAGGTGAACCCCCTCTGGATATGCAGCATGTGCAACTCCAAAGTTCGCGGCGCCTATTTGCTACTGATGCTGTTACCACTTATTATCACTTGGAGATGCTTGGTCCGCCAGCTTTGTCCGAGTTATTGGACTCTTATATAGATGTTTTTACCAAACCACATGGCCTTCCTCCAGCTCGATCACAGGACCATGCGATATATTTAGCACCTGCAACAGGCCCTCTCAATGTAAAGCCTTACAAATACCCTTATTTTCAGAAGCAAGTAATGGAGAAATTGGTCAATGAGATGCTTGCTGAAGGCATTACACGACCTAGCACCATCCCTTTTTCATCCCGGTCCTTCTTGTTTGTAAGAAAGATGGCTCGTGGCATTTTTGCGTGGACTATCGAGCACTCAATGCTATAACGATAAGAGATCGTTTCCCTATTCCAACGATTGATGAGTTGTTTGATGAACTACATGGGGCAAAGTACTTCTCGAAGCTTGATTTATTATCCGGCTATCATAAAATCAGAGCTAGGCCTGAAGACATTGAGAAGACTACTTTTCGCACTCATGAGGGACACTATGAGTTCTTGGTGATGCCCTTTGGGCTATCCAATGCTCCCTCAACATTCCAGGCCACTATGAACTTGGTCTTTCGCCCTTACTTGCGTCGCTTTGTGCCTGTTTTATTTGATGACATCTTAGTTTATAGCCCAACCTGGGACCTTCACATGGAGCATCTGACTAAGATGTTAAATTTGTTACGACAACATTAGTTGGTGGCCAAAATGTCCAAATGTACGCTTGGCCAGGAACGAGTGGATTATTTGGGCCATGTTATGTCGTAGCAAGGCCTATCGGTGGACCTTGCTAAAATTTACTATACAACAATGGCCAGCACCACGGAACGTGAGGGAAGTACGCAGTTTTCTTGGGCTCACTAGATATTATCGGTTGTTCATTCGTCACTACGCCATGATTATCGGTCCTTTGACTGATCTTCTCCGACATGACTCATATTCTTGGATAGATCAAGCTCAAAAGGCCTTCGAGAATTTGAAGCAATGTCTAAACTCCACACCAGTGTTGGCACTTCCTGATTTTGCTCAACCCTTCCAAGTTGAAACAGATGCTTCTGTAACAGACATCGGAGCACTATTGTTGCAGAAGGGTCATCCAGTTGACTACTACAGCCAAAATCTATGCCCTAGGATGCAGCGCGTGTCTATTTATGTTTGTGAAATATTTGCTATCACCCAAGCAATTGGGAAGTGGCGTCAATATTTACTCGAGCGTCGTTTTACTATCATCACTGATCAGCTAGCGTTAAAGAATCTCACTAACCAGGTTATACAAACTCCGGAGCAGCAGAAATGGTTGGGGAAATTAGTGGGTTTCGATTTTGATATCGTGTACAGGCCAGGAAAACATAATCTCGCAGCTGATGCTCTATCTCAGTTACCTACTACCTCATTCATAGGCTTATCCAGTCAGTCATTTCCTTTGTTTGAGCAACTGAAGGGGTTGAACATAATCCATCCTGAATTACTTGTTATCCACCAAGGGTTGAAAAATGATCATAATACATTTCCTGACTATCAGCTCCGACATGAGATGCTTTTTTTAAGGGTTGCATTGTGCTCCCTTCAAATTCTCCATTGTGACTCCATTTGCTTCAGGAGTTCCATTCCTCGCCCTTGGGGGGGGGGGGACACTCCGGCATTGCGCGCACCTTCCACCGGTTGTCCTCGAACTTCTTCTAGAAAAATATGCAGCATGATTTCAAGACCTTTATGTCTTCTTTCCCCACATGCCAACAGATGAAGGATGTTCACCATCATCCCGCCGGGCTGCTTCAACCATTATCTATTCCAGAGCAGGTATTCGAAGAGATCACAATGGACTTTATCACTTGTCTTCCTCCAACAAGAGGCAAGACCACTATCATGAATGTGGTTGATAGACTCTCCAAGTACGCCCACTTCACTCCCTTACTAGCCACTTTTTCTGCCATCACTGTAGCAGAAGCATTTGTTGCTAATATTCTGAAGTTACATGGCCCTCCTATATCCATTGTCACAAATCGTGATCCTCATTACTTTCACTCTTTTTGGCAAGAGCTCCATCGTCTTCAAGGTACTACTTTGGCTATGAGCACAACCTATCATCCTCAAACGGATGGGCAGTCCGAGGCTCTCAATAAATGTGTCGAACAATACCTTCGGTGTTATGTGGCTGATTCTCCAAAAGATTGGGTAGGCATGCTGCCTTGGGCAGAATACTAATATAACACTTCATTCCAGACTTCAGCGGGGTTGTCACCTTTTCAAGCGCTATATGGTCGTGAACCTCCAACTGTCGCTCGCTATACTCAACATAGTAGTTCTCGTGAGCCTCCAACTGTCGCTCGCTATACTCAACATAGTAGTTCTCATGAGCTTGTTGAGGCATACTTCCTTCCCAAAGATGAGGTTTTAGAGAAGCTTAAGGGGAATTTTTTACAGGCCCAACGTCGTATGAAAAAGTTTGTTGACCGTAAGAGGACTGAGGTCACATTGCAAGTGGTGGGATTGGGCTTATGTTAAGTTCAACCATACCGTCAGCATTCACTGCGTCTTCTGACGCCGCACAAGCTGGAACGCAAATACATTGGGCCCTTTAAGGTTTTGAAACAGATTTGGACCTGTTGCGTACAAGTTGGAATTGCCAGCAGCTGCACAGATTCATCCTGTGTTTCATATTTCAGTGCTTAAGAGATGTGTGGGATCCACATATCAACAGGTCACACCACTGCATTTACGCGATACTACCCCATCATAGGATAATCCGAACCTTGAGGACAAGGTTCTTTTCGAGGATGGAGGTAATGCTATAAACACTTCTGATGCCCAATCAGCTATCCAAGTCAGCAGCCACATCATGGATCCTCAAGGAATTGGAAATGTGAGGCGCATCACGAGAATTCGCAAAACACCAAAAGCTCTAACTGATTTTGTTAGGCAGCCTGGGCAGAGAACGCGTGAGCAGTAGCAAATTCTAGAAGAGAAATAACTATAAATAAGAAAGTAGTAGTTGGAATATGGTAGACTAAAATCATGAGTGATCTCTGATTTCCTCTCATCCCCCTTCTGTATCTGCTCCTCTTATCTCCCTTCTAGTCTATTGCTTTAGATACTAATTATCTCAGTAATTCCTATCGCAATGCCATTATCGAGTATTAAGTTTGCTACCTAAATCAGCAATTGAGTTGGTTACTGTTATATTGAGGAGTTGGGTTTACTAGTTGTCACACAATCAATTACTTTCATTCTCAAATTAGTCGGAATCAGCTATCTGAATTCTCTATATATGTTCCGCTCTCTATGAAGTCATTACATTCTAATGCTCAATAATTTATCTTCTAGCATGTTCAAGAAAACAAATGAATACATACACCCACGGAAAGTACTTGAGACGAATAACAAAACAACAAAAACAAGAGCAAAAGGGAAAAAAGATAACCCGAGATAGTGCAGCAGGTTAAGAGAAATAAAGGGTATGGTCTCAATTTTTGAATCATCATCAAATGAAGAAGGATCAAGAACCACTGTGGAGGACAAATTGGACTGAGATGTGAGTAATAATGTGTTAGCAGCAGCTGAGCTTGTTGGGATCATTGTAAGGGATATGTGCCTGTAAAGGATATGTGGCCATAAAATGTAACGGATATGTGCCTGTGGTGACGAGATAAGTCGCCACGAAAACAATTTATTCTTTCAAAAGCAACTCTCTTTACCACAATAGTCTTTACTTTATGACTACTTTAGTCACATTTTGTAGCAACTATAGTCTCCACAAAAGTCAAATAGGTCACTGTTAAAGTATTTATTCATTGGCGATCTAGCTAAAAAAAAAAAAAAATTGCCGGGTAATTGTTTTCGTTTTATAACAACATTAGTCGCCATTCAATGTTAACTATGTTACCGTTAAAAATCAA